>JAZHYW010032604.1:0-132515 GCA_037355805.1 Ixodes ricinus
TCATGCTGGTTCGGTTATGTTATCCTCAGCGCCCCTAGCTAGCCCGGATGAGACAGTATCGTCTGCTCCATCGTCTGCTCCATCGCCTGCTTCGAAGTGGTTTGTGTAACAGATAACGAAACAGATGCTCATGCCGGGAGTGTCTGTTGCAGCCTAGCATACGATGAAGTTAGACGCGTTCACGGCGGAGCGTCAAATGCGTGAAGTGAAATTGCCTTACTGCTGCGCGAAAGGCTGAAAAAGCCCTTCGCTGGACGCTGGACGCTGGCACTGGATGCCATTTTCGAGGGCGCTGTTTATACCCGGGTAGCTGCTTCGAAGCGTTCTCCGGCAGAACGAGCGCGCGCTAGGAATGCACGTCTCAAAGCCAGGAGCGCGTGCTAGCTCGCGCTCCTGGCCGAGAGATGTTCGCGTGCACGTTGCAGATGAACTGGAAGCTCGCTATCAGCTCGCGCTCAGCAGTCACGCACACGGCTGTGGCCGCAAGTGAATGCGACGTAGTTGCGACGCGGCCCCTACTCTCGTCAAGCTTCAGTCTGTTTGCCGCTTGGGGCGGGTCGGGGATCTACTAACGAAACGTCATGCGCAGGCCTTGTATTCTAGGTGAGTATTGGGTGGACCGCCGGTGCACAAGAAAGAATGAAAGAATAGTATCCCTACCAATCCCCCCCCCCAAAAAAAAAAAAAAAAAAAAAAAAACGGAGTTTTGGAATTGTTCCTGTGTTTGTGGTCTCATCGCCCATAGTGCAGACTGTGCAGTATCGCGAGGTTATGGTAGCGAGGTGCTGGTGGACACGCGAGGCATTTTCGTTTTTCTGGCGAGTCTCCTGGCAACGTTGGTCTTGCGCAACGAGCGCCCTCTTTGTATCACATTTGTACTTTTAAATTGGACGTTTATGTTGATGTTGCCCATCGGCATTCGGCATTTCTTCTGACGGAGTAGCGGTTGTCCATCTTTTCAAGTAGCATTTGACAGGTTCATGGACAGAGCTGCGCACTAGAAAACAAGAAATGGGTACGCCATCCTCCGCTCTTCGCATAGTTCTAGCTCAACTGCTTCACGTGCAGCGGTTATAAATTCGACCGTGCGTTTTCGGTTAGGCGTGTGTGCCGCAAAATCCTCCTGACCGTTAGTTTACATCTGCTACCACTTCCTAACCTCTTGAATTTGCATGGTGCCAGGTTTAAGCGTGGAATTTTAAAATTAGTGCACGTATAAAACGCTCGAAAGTAGGATTAATTGCAATGTGCGTACCATTTCGGAGCCGGCAAGAAGTTTTCAATGTGTTATTTTCATTTTTTTACTTTTTTTTTTGTATCTCCTTACGCCGCATTAAGTTTACCCCTAAGCGAATATCGTTCCTTCATAGTCAGATCGGAGCACCACTTCTTCTGTATGCAAGGCATGTGTTGTTTATATCCAGACTGTTAACCGTCAGGAGTTCCGAGATTGCAGAACTTTCCCTCGAACCACGGGCTATCGTTTGTAGTGCTAACGGTTTCGTAATCGGCATGGCACATTTTCTTCTCTGGCGTTAGCTCAATCCTTTCGATTACTTTATGTATGCCGTAGCGTACGCACCACTGTGGTACTGAGTGCCGTAGCTTATTTTTTTTTTCACTTCTCTTTTTACTGAGTAGATGTTACTGCCAGCTGTGTGGTACAAATCCTCTTGCTCGGGGCAGTCTGCCTATATGTGGCCCCAAGTACCAATATACTACACCGCAAAGCTGGGTGCGCTTTTCAGAAATATTCTGCTAACTGCTCATGCAGATCGTTGTTGCATAAATTCCTATACGAATCTTCACCACGCCGGAACACACCCATCCAATGGTGCATTTTCCCAAGCGTTCTGCGCGAATCTTGTGCGACTATTCTCCTCATTTTTCACCTCGCAATATTGATATGGTTATCTTGTGGTTTGCAGTATTATTACAGCACTTCCTAATATTTTGGGGTGGCTGGGTTTTGCATGGTAACTTCCAATTTTGTTTTTCAAAGATTGTTTTCTTTCTTGCATCTGGTATGATGGGTTCATAAAGCTCGATCCTTATGTCGAACTACCATCAGCAGTGGGACAATCAGGCTAAATTATCATTTATTTTCAACACCCTTGTTTCCCACATTTATTTACATTCTATGCTTTGTTCCATAAGCGTGTAATCACTATATGAGGCATTTGGGAAAAAATCTGCTCAAATGCAGCTAGTGGTCGGAATCGGATGCAAAGTTTCACGACTTGGCATTGTCCAATTTAAACGTCATAAGCAATTTTTTAAACTTTACAATGAAAGATGGGGGACTGTTCCTGGCAGCAGAAACAACAGTTGTGGCTTTTGTCACCTCTGATCCCAACTACCATCCTTACATTCAGGTGACTTTTGGTGACACATTGTAAATTTCGTGGCAAAAAGCACAGTATTAATTTTCCTTGAAAGCATTGAAGCACCATGTTGCAGAGCAGCATACCTCACTTCTTCGGTAGCATGGCATCTTTTGTAAACCCTCTGAACAACTCTTTGTACCTCTCTAGGGCTTCTCTCGTTACTGTTGCTCACTGGGATCCCTGCTCATGCTTCCTCATGTTTCAAAACATACCTTTTCCACAAATGTTTGGCACCAATCAATCTGCAAATCAGGAAGCACTTTTCATAGCCTTTTAATAAACTTTAACCAGCTGTTACAGCTGTTGCAAATGAAGGTTGAGGCAGAAAATTGCAAGGAGTTGCAGTTAAACGCTGGTCTTCCCGTGGTCACCGATTGGTGATACCGTCCTAGTGGCGCCAAAAATGACAGGTCTACTACGCATGCGCCTAGGCAACCCTGTAAAAGGCTCATTGGCATTAGCGATTGGCCTATAAATAGCACATACTCCAGGAAGGGTTCAGCACTATCTTGCCACAGACCTCATTTTTATAACTGGACGTCAGAAATGTATGCAAAGAAAGCATACCAGCGGCAATTCTGACTGTTCGCCGGGTAGGTTGTCTGACCGGCTGTTGGCTAAGCTCCATCTCACTTTAAGTGTGCACTTAGTGGGAGCTGCGGGAGCGAGATTTGGTCTTTTGGCATCTGCCGAGCATGTGCGCTATGCAGTGTAAGTGTCGCTTCGAGGCAACATGACCCGGCAGCACGCTTGTACTTTGGCACATAGAGTGTAACAAGACTATATATGTCCTATTTTTGCCTCTTGATGGTGTATCATATGTCATACAAGTTGTAGAATGAAGATGGTACTTTATCTTTTCTGAAGGGACTTGTCAAGGTTTCTTACAAATGTTTGCTTTTATTAGCTTCTGTTTCACAGGAGGAGGGAGCAAGCATTTTCTTATTAATTTCCTCTGTTATTTTCTAATAAATAAAGTGTGCATGTATTGCTTATATTTTGGGCTTGTGCTTCTGTACAGAGCTTTTTCTAGTCCGAGGTAAATATCGCATTTCTGTAGGAGTAAAATATAGGTGGCACAAGCTTCAGCTACCAAAATAAGCTAGTAACTTGGTTTAAATTTTTAGTAAAGTGAATTGATTTCACCCACTGGTTTGGTAAAGGCAGTTAATTCCAGTTGATTTTTATTTTGGAAACTTTGCTCGGGAAGCAGGAAACCACACCTGGTTCAGTACACAACTCTCTGGGATGGAGCTTGCGAGCAGTTCCCTGCAATGCGTGGAAGTTGTCACAAATCAGTTGTGTGAATTGTGTGGATCTTGTATGGAGAAAGCAATAAGGACCTTTTTTTTTAAGTAACCTAATCTCACATCGATTTAATGCTGTCTGATAAATTGATAAACCAATCAGTTTCCCTATTTTGTCGAATTATTGTGAGCCTTGAAGTCAATATTTTATTTCTAATATACTGAACTTGATTGTTTTCCATTACTCATCGATGAGGCTACCTTTGAGAGCACTTCAGGTGGTAAAAACAAAGAGCTTACCTTTTCCAAAGTATCCCACCTGCAGTTAAAAAAAAAAAAAAAAAAAACTGTTTTGTCTTTCGAGTTTTTTTTTTTAACTTCTCTTCCGTATGGATCTTACCTTAGGAATGTGGGGAAGTGCTTGTATCTCTCTTATGATGATGCTTAATATTCTTTTTTATAGATCACTCACTTTTAAACATTAAAAATACCGGTGAATTTCACGTCCGTCAGACTTCAGCTTCCGAGCTTCAGTCTAACCCCACGTACGGAACCTTGCCACCCCTTTGCAGAGTCCGTCAGATGAACCACAGTCCGTCTGCGTCGGGCTCCAGAAGCCGGCACTGCAGATGGCCAGCGTCCTTCGGCGAGAACTGGCAGGCGAGTCTGGCTGCTACTGCTGCCACACGGTTGCGAGCCTATCGCCCCGCCCCACGTCGCCGCCGTCCTCCTCCGCTGCCGACCACGACGGACCTGGACGCCTCGCTCCGCGAGCTCGGAATGCTGAGTGCTGTGACGGACTCTCGACACGACTACGTCCTCGAAAAACTCAACCGAAGCGGTGGCGGCCGTTTCGTGCAGCAACGGAGCCCCGACTCGGCCACCACCACTCGGGGCTCTGCGTGCTCGCCATGAACTCGGCCTGCATCGCCGACTTCTCCTTCTCGGCCGCCGCGACGACCGAGAGTCCGCCCTAGCCCGTCAGAAACGGTGCCGCTGCTGGCCGCTAAGCGGCCGCGGGTCCCGCGGATTGCGGCGGAAGCACTACCTCTACCAGCCATACGACTACCCCTGGAGACCCAAGCTGGTGGCGATGCTCAAGGCGGGGAGCCACCCGTGGTCTCCCGCCGACGTCAGGTTTGAGGAGCCCAAGGCGGCCCTCGAGAATGGGAACAAGTCGAATCCGGGGAGTCCGGCCAAGCCGCCGCAGGGCAGCTCCTTCAAGGGCAGCCCTGCGCCCCTCGGAGGGTGTTGCCGGAGGGACCGGGGCGCCGGGATCTTCAGGTCTAAGTCTCTGGACGACCTGGAAGTGTGCAGCGCCAAGGCCACGGGGACCAGGATGGATATTGAGACTGTCTCGCGTAAAATTAGCAACCTGCACGTCCAGCTAAGGCACGCCGAAGGAAACGTTGCGCTCTTCTGCCGCCGTGGCCAGTGCAATTGCGTCCCTTTTTTGTTGTTATTTTTTTTACAGTACTTTTCGATGCAAAAAACTAAATCGCTTACTTATCCTTCTTGTCTAACGAAAGGGAAGTCTCGTGGCAACCCCACCATTTAGCTAAGAGATTTAGCTGCTTCGGTCCCCGAAGACGCCGAGTCTCCTGGCAAAACGTCGCCCACTACTCCGAGGCCTTCGAGAGACTTCTTTTTCGTTGCTTCCAAAATAGCGTCTATCTCCGTGTTTTGTTTGGACTTCCTTTTTCTAAATTGTACCCGAGCTGCACAACTACTCCTATTTTTACCCCTTTCACTTTGCCCCAGTTTAGGCTGGCCTGCGACAGAAATCGAAGCTGGGGCTCTTTCTGCTACGCAAATTTGTGCGCAACAATGCGAGGTGAAGCGTCGGACATTTCGAGTATTTATACTCGCTTTTGTACGTCGTCTCGCCCTGCGAAGGACTACGGCCAATGCCACAAGCTGCCAAGTTCAATCGCGAGCAGTTAGAAACTTGGTGGTATATTGCTTCGATGCATAGTTCCGGAGCAGCATGCTGGTACGCACGTCGGAGCAATGTGCGCAGATGGTTTCTAACTGACTGGTGACTGGATATGCCTGCCTGTAGCCGGCTGTTAACTGCATTTCGTGGATGGGTTGAGACTGACTGCAGCGCACACTACGAGCCATCCTGTCAATCCAGTGCTGTAAACATAGTCGCAGGATTATGCGGTGCTGCTCCTCTTCCAAAGGTCACCGTGACACTCTCGGGGCATTGGATTGGTTTTGATGGCTTGTAGCCTCCTCTGCGGTCTGTTGCAAAATGAAACAGAGCATAGTCTGTCGCAGGGCGAGACGCCAAAGCATGGAGGTAACAATGCGTGGTAATTGCGACGTAGCATTTATTTACGTGCACAACCGTAGCTTCTTTTACAATGTCGACCCTCGGTTCTTAAGGCTGTTTGCTAGTCCCGAAACCTCCCTGTACCTGATTGGGTGAGATAGGATTAACCCTGTGAAAGTACTGGTCAGTTTGTTTTTTTACCTTTTTATTTCTGGGCATCTGCATTCCTAGGTTCTAAAGCTGAGCTATCCCCTCAATTTTCAGTATAAATTTTTTTTTTTGCTTTTTTTTTTTTAAGTTGAACATTGACATTGGATTTTCTTTTTTGCCAGCAATATGTTGACTTTTTGCTTCCGGTGTAATCCCTTGAATCTTTCAGGTAGTGTTCTCAATCTAGTTCCAAATCTCCGGGAAGAAGATCTAAAGGTTGGAGCAATGCTCTTTAGGAGGCATCGCCTTGTATTGGTATGGAAAATGTTTTCAATTTTCTACTTTGTACTGTGTCCTTTACTGGAACAAGCACCGTTAAAGCAATGCTGTCTTGTCATCCTGGTTGATGTTATCCTTTGAAATGGAAATTTTATACACTTAAAACACCCGAGTTCAGCTTTCCATAGACACCAATGTGTGTGCCATGTTGTTGCACACGTGCACTAACAGTTTCTGCACATATGCAGTGCTCCACACTTGGTGCAAGGAATATGCGTGTGTTTCTGAGGGTAGTTGGTCCCGTAACGAATTGGCAAGATTGCATGATGTTTTAGAAGTTGCATGATGTTTTAGAAGTTGCATCAATCGTGCAGCTTTTGTACAAAATATTGTCTTTTTTGGGACTGGATGCATATGAGAATGCTCTTCAAACTACAGTGTTTTGGAAAGAAATTCTGCAACCACAGTCATGGGTTTAAAGTGGGCTGTGCAACAATTTTCAGGCTTTGGCCAATTAACTGCATGGAAGTTAATCTCGTCACCTATGGAACGAAAAACAGAAAACCGCATTTTTCTTCTGAGCGCTAGTTCTTATTTTAAAAAAAGAAACAAATCGAAGGTCGCAGTGCCTCTCAACTCTCGATGCGACTCTTCGAGTGACGCGTACTCTGGAGGTTCACGTGGTTCCCCTTGGGCACTTTCTTTAGAAACCAAAGCCGCTTCCTCCGCTGATTGACGACTTTGAAAGGATTAGCCTCGTCGAAGGTCGCGGCGAGCGATGGACACAATGGACGGCTCGTCACCGACGGCTGACGGCGAGTGCTGCAGCGGAGGGGGACAGGGTTTGTTGACTTCTGCGTACCTCCAGAGACGTCGTCATTTTGGTTCCCACTAAGCCGCCACGGGCGGCTGCAGATCGGAAATAATTCAGGCTTTTTGCCTTGCAATTACCAGCAGAATAGCAGTTTTTCGGGAAAAAGGTGACGCGTTTCTTGGTCACTTGGCTTGTATGAACAGTATAAAAATGCAACATGGCAATTCTTTCAACATTTAAACCGTTGCACAGCCCCTTTTAAGAGGAATAATGCACTATGACTTTTATTTTTACTTGCCAGAAGCAGCATGTGTTAACATCTGCTGGGCTAACTGTGCCCATGACATGCATTCGCCTATCTACGGTCATGTATGCCCTTCAGCATAGCTGAAAGTATTGTATTCCATAGTTTAGGCTGGACAAGGGAGTAGAGCCTACTGATTGGTTACTCTTCGAGCAAGTAATGTTGATTACCCCGATTTGAACGGTGAATGCAATCATTATGGACAATTCCTTGGAAGTACCATACTACTTCTACACCAGTGGTTTTGGTGCAGAATACTGCCATTGATCTGTTCTGATGTGGCAATGCGCAATTTAAGTCAAATGCTAGGTAAGTTACTCGACTTGTAACTGAGGGAGAATTTAGCTGCTAAATTGTAAGCAATTAGGTTAAATTGCTTTAGAATTATGTGAGGTACTTTAATCTTCAGAAAGCTTTAGTCTACACATGTGAGAGCATCTCTTATGTGAAATAAATGAAGCGTCATGATACTTCTTGTTAAGTTCCATATCATGGTATAGACCGGACTCTATGTGCGCTGAATACTTGAGGGTGCAAAGTTCTAAACAGCCTTTTCATATTGAAGTTAATACTGATGCTGAGTAACTGGAGTCATCAAATAGGTGTTTCCAACAGAATGACGAGCATCTTGAAGAAACTTGCTTTCTTTTTTTAAGCATATAGTTTTGTCTTTTTATTCGACAAATGTTCTTTGGCTGACAATGCATTGCATACACAACAGACACATTGCATTTGATTCCAAACCTGAAAAAAAAAAATTCCACAATTGATTTGTTGACTGACAAAACAACACTGAGATAAAACTATTAAATCCAGCAAAAAAAATATTCCAGAAAAAGAAAAAAGTAATAAAAATGCTAATACTACGGAGCTGAGGTGGCGGAAGCCACCACCCGATTCGAGGGGTTAAGATTGGAGGCCTTCCCGAGCGAATCGTACCAGACACTCAACATTCTTGGGTGACGTCACTTGTGACGTAGCTCATGTAGACATTGTTTTCTGCTCGGGAAGCTCGATAGATGGCGCTAGCTGTCCCCGGACGTGCCCGCTCAAATAAGCACTAATAATTTTTTTTTTCTCTCTGTGCTATAAAAATGTTTTTACAGAGTAAATTTGGAACACTTTCTGTGGTTCCATCTGTCAATACGTCCTGCTTACACATGCATAGTTAAAGTCCTTCAGAACAAACTCTTGGCTCTAAAGATTCGATGACTCGTGAAGCGAGATCGCTTACCTTTTCGCCGATTCTTCAAAAGAGTGCGTTCTGAAGGAGCTTTCTTGCGTGCCCGCAAAACTGGAATCGCACGGGTGTGAATTGTTGTGTTTGCATGGGTACAAGAACGAGGCCATTCCTTCTTGATGCAAGACAAAAAGTGCTATTTACTTGGTCGTCTTCTAGCAGCCATAACCTGCTTACTGAACACCTCCCCCTTTTGGTCGGTTGGTGGATAGTATTAGCAAGTTCAACCTATTCACCGGCTTCACTGTCCGTCCACTTCTAGTGACATTCAGACCTTGTGGCCCACTGGAAGGAGCTGCTGGTAGCTCTGGTAGAGGCTGCACTGTCACAGGTAGCAATAACCCCAAAAGAGGCTGGAGTCAACGGTACCAGATGGAATCTGTTGTGCCTTACAATCCCACTCTCCGTTTTGACCTGGTAGGAGTGAGGTGGACCTGCTTGAGACTGGACCATTCCACTCGTCCTCTGGTCAAATATCCAGACTCGTTCCCTTTGCAGAGGTTTCAACAGGCGTGTCTTGTATTGAACTTCAGTTTCTGGTTCTCCTTGTTTTCTTTCTCCCACTTCCATAGCTTCTGAGGCTCGAGAGTAACAGATTTTAACAAAGAAGGAACAATTGGGACAGATGTGCAAATTCTTTGGAACATTAGAAGTTCAGCTGGGCTAAACCCGTTTGCAAGGGGTGGCACGGTATGATTGTAATCATTCGTCTTCTTCCAGCTCCTCTTGATGATCTTTACTCCGACCTCCACAAAGTCGTTGCTTTGTGGAAACACTGGGCTGGAAATTTTGTGAACAAAACCCCATTCTTTGGAGAACTCTGGTACAAGTAATCTGTGGAACTGTAGTCCGTTGCCGCTGCTTACGGTCTCTGGCATCCGATGTCTTGAGAAGATTGACTTCATGTGGTCGATGACAGAAACAGCTGACAAGCTGGCCAGGGGGCAACTTCGGGGTATCTGGAGTAATAATCTATCACTAGCAAGTATACCACTTGTTTTTCAAGTAGAAAAGGTCTATGCCTACTGCTGCCAAGGCCGTTCAGAAAACAGAGTTTGTATCAAGGCTCTCGGCGATTGATTGTTTCCTGAATGCACTGTGTGCACCTTTTTACCCATTCTTCTATCTGCTTAGACAAGCCTGGCCACCACACATTCATGGGCACATGCTCTGCATTTAACTATCCCTGGTGACCATGGTGAATGCTGTCCAATACTTGGTTTCTCGTTGCCTTGAATGATTATCCTCGACCCTCTCATGAGCAGGGCATCTTCCACTGCGATGTCACTTCTGTGCTGCCAATAGGCACTGCACTCCTGGTTTAACGCTTTTTTTGACTGGCCAGCCCTCTGTACTGAAGTGCGCTAGAAATTGACATTTTGCATAGAATTTTCCGGTTAGCTTGAATTTCTTTCAACCAAGAAACTTTACCCGAGTTTCTGTGAACCAACATTTAGTTTTGTTAAGGGTAATTCCTGCCTGCCTGAGTCGAGAGAGGCCATCTCGCAGGTTTCTGTCGTGGTTCGCTCTCGTGGATTTGTAGACAAGGATGTTGTCCAAGTTGCAGACTTGACCTTTGATTCCACTCGGAAGCTGGCTCATCTTCTTCGGGAAGAACTTTGGAGAAAAGGAATACCGAGGGAAGTCGCTTATACTTGAAGCGTCCAAATGGTGTTATGAAGGTGGTCAAAATCTCAGGACTCTTCGCATTCCAGAATTTCAGAATCCAGAATTTGCATTAATTTTGAGAACTTCGCATTCCCAAATTGTCCCAGTAGTGGTCTGTCACTGGAGACGGATGTCATTCTTGTTCCATGTACTTGTTCAGTTGTGTGAAGTCAACGCAAATGCTGTAGCTGCTGTTCGACTTTTTCACGACTACCATTGCTGAGCACTAGTATGTGGGCCCGTTCATACTTTCGATTACGCCCAGGGTGAACATACCGTTGAGCTCTTCCTTGATTAAGGGAATTGGGATTCTTCGTGGAGTGTTCAGAGACAAGGGAACTGCATCCTTGTGCAACTTAATCTTGTAAGGTTGTTTCATGCAGCCAAGGCCTTGAAGAAGTTCCGGAAACTCGCCCTTTGGATCGACCGTCCCGTGTTTCGTGTCGACTACCGCACTCTGTCTGTACAAGTCCCATCTCCACAAAGTGGCCTCTCGACAAAAGTGGTTCATCTAGATCTTTTAGGACACGGACATCGGCGGATATGTGCTTTTCTCTATGGCGAATATCTGCTCTCAGTACACCCAGTACGTTCAACTTTATTTGGCTGGGCCCCTTTGCTACTTTTGGCCTCAACCAGAGGCAATGCACTGAGGTACTATCTGTAGATTCTTTCTGGAGTCACAGTGATGTCTGCCCTTGTGCCTATCTTGAAAGATACTGGAGCTGTCTGGACTGTCAGTACAATCCTCCATGCGTCTTCCTCGTCTGATTCTATGACTCCAAGAAAGGCGGGCTCTTCGGCTTTGACTTCTCTAACCGTCTTGGAGCTGTGGCAAACTTTTTCAAAATGTCCTATTTTCTTGCACTTGTTGCAGGTTGCTTGTTTGGCAGGACATTTATTTCGTGAATGAGGACTTCGCCCGCACACCAGACATGTTTCTTTAGTAGCCTGTTTGGAAGGCCTTCTGGCATTCACCTTGCGCATCACTGGTGGTGGCGCTATGGACACTCGATTGAGACTCTTCTATGTGAAGATCAGTTTGCTGCTTCTTCACAGTCTCGGACTGATGTGCCATTGTGGTTGCTTTTTCTAATGTCAGCTTTGCGTCGGGCTGCATCTGCTCGGACAATTTCCTGTCTCGAGCACCCACTACGATGCGGTCCCTGATCATTTCGTCATGTAGGTTGTCGAACCGGGCGGTACTTGGCCAGTCTGTGAAGAGCTGTTATGAAGTCTTCTACTGACTCCGATGACTCTTGCACCCGCGAATAGAACTAGGCCCTGTCGTAATTTACGTTCCTTCGAACGCATTTTGTACTGCGTCGTACTGCTGCATTTGCGTCTCTGTCAGCTTCAGCGAGAGAAGAATATCTTTGCTCTTGTCTCCCATGCAGTAGACTAAGGCGCTGACCTGTTCGGAACTGCTTTTTCCTTGGTTCACCACCCGCCACTTGAAAGCGCTCGAACCTCCGAATCCACTGGGGCCAGTCCTCTGACTTGGTATAGTCGAACGCTTCCGGTGGATGGCATACGAAGAGTGGAGCCGCCATGGCGATCCGAACATCAGGTTCTTGAGAACTGCCGTCTTCTGTTGCCATCGGTTCGTAGTCATCCTGCTACACTTCTTACTGAAGTCCTCTCAGGGCAAACATCCTTAACCAGTCGCTGCCGCCATGTCGTGTTAGCATGGGGACAAGAACAAGCCCATTCCTTCTTGAGCCCAGACAGAGAGCTCTTTACTTTGTTGTCTTCTAGCAGCCCTCCCACCCTTGGCAGGCGATAACACGCATAAACTGGCTTACTGAGCATGAATCAGCAAACAAGTTTCAAACAAAAAGAGGTGAGGAACAAACAGCTAACAAACTACATGTTTATGTACAATTTACGAAAAGATGTCTCAGTAAGTGCAAACCGATGGTAATAAACAATCGTGATAGTTATGTATCTTAACTAATGCGATGGTTCAACGATCCAGTTGTCTGCATTCACAATTGTACGATGTAGCAGGATAAGTACAAACAGAGAAACAATCATAACATGAAAATTGAGACGTTTACAACTTCCTGTAACGAGAAGGAGGAGGGGAAGGTATGCCCCTCCTTTTCATTCGTACGCTCTCCTCCTCCCATGCTCCTCCCCTCGTCCACTGCTTTTCTCTTGAGGTATTTCGATCTTGCGATACACCATGCTAAACAATCTGAGAGAGGCATATATACATATACCTGGTATTCTCACTCATTGCTTGTACGGAGAAAGGAAATGTAGTACTCGCATCTGGAAGCTCCACTCTGTCTAAGTTTGGCCGGTGCCAGGAAACAGAACAGCAGGATCAAGGCGGGAGAAGGAGACAGCGTTAAAGTTAACACTTTGTTGAAGCACGTGATACTCTCGACGTCATCCTACTTGCTGTCGGCTCTGTCGAAGACTGCTCGACGTTTTTGATTTCCTCAGCATTAGTCTCGAGCGTGCTCCCCGAGATGGCACAGCAGAACAGCGAGTGCATGACCCTCGGGGCCAATGGGATGTTTTCCTGCATGAATGGTAAGAAGTTGTCTTGGCACGACCATTCGGTGAGTGCCGTAGGCGAGAGATACAGAGCTACCAGCAGCAATGTCGCTCAGACCTTGGT
This sequence comes from Ixodes ricinus, assembly GCA_037355805.1. Taxonomy (NCBI): domain Eukaryota; kingdom Metazoa; phylum Arthropoda; class Arachnida; order Ixodida; family Ixodidae; genus Ixodes; species Ixodes ricinus. The sequence continues at coordinate 13,000 of JAZHYW010032604.1, forward strand.
GGCACAATTCACCAACTTCTGTCTGACGTGCCACAGAGACCGATGGGTACAGCACAGACGTGTACCCGTGTAGATGGCCACTTGGATAACGAGTACACCACATTTTCGTACGTGCCTTTCTGTGATTTATGAATGGCGAGTACTACTTGCCCGCACGGCAGGTACCTGGCATCTCCCCTCCTCCTCCTGTCCTCCCTCCTCATCTCCTCCTCTTCCTTCCCCTCCTCCTCATCCCCTGCGCGTTGCATCATGGGACGTTTGCCATAATGCACTGCACTGGTTACGCCGCTCACAGCCAGAAACTGGCGCCTAAGAGCTGCACTCTAAAAGAATTGTGACAGAGGAATGCCCATTCTTCCTGAGACGGTTTATCTTCGAGCTCGTGAAGATGACCAGCTCGCAATGAGCCCAGAGATCCTCTTGTCGCGCATTATTTTATCGGACTGTTAAATGAATTCTTGGTGTGCTTCGCGATCCACTGAGCACTCCCATAATTTTGATCGTATCAATACCAAAAATCCTTCAAACTTTTGAGTTTAAACCGGTATTGCCGCTCCACTTCGCATCACAGTATCTGCACAAACTTTTAGAAAGCTCAATTACATTTGACGAAACATTATTCAACCCTATTTTTAAAGGGATACTACAACAAAATGTTGGCACTTATTTCGTGGCCTATTCATGTCTCAATGGAGCATTATTACACCAAACACACCAATCTCTTGTTGAAAAAGACACGAAAAGAAATTTTAAAACGAGTTAAAGGATTAGCAAAGAACACCTGGTGGATGTTCGCTGCGCCTTGTTTGCTATGCTCCGTCTAAGAACATTCACAGGTAGTGATGCTAACTGTCTTGCCTCCGGCCATGACGAAGGAAGAGCTGAAGGAGGAACTCCCCTCTCCCCGAGACACTTTTGTGTGACCCAGAAGTCGCTATTGTCCATCTATAGATTATAGAAGATTAACCCGTCACTCAAAATTCGTACAAAGACAGCTTTGGGGTTCTTGCGGTGGCCTGACCGCTGGTGTGCTTCGGCTGCTTTCAGCGGATGCTACTTGCCATCGGGGTCTATCCAAGGTTGTGTGAATGTCACGCGAGCTCAAAGGGGGGCACAGCGACGCGCGGAAATTTCGTATCACGGGCTACGTCCGCAGAGCGGGATTGGTTTGGATAGCTCGCAGCGTCCGCTGTGTCTGGACGTAAGACCCCGAGACAAACCACGCTCACGCATTGCGGCGGATGTGACGTGCTCTCCGCTGGCGGCTCTCCGAGCGTTTGCCAGAGTGGGCCGTTTATAACGAAAAATACAGCCATCGGGCTCAAAATACAAACGTGCGATTGTCAATTACGGATATTTTGGATCATATTCAGCATATTTGTGAACACGACGGGTATATTTCAAATTTCGTTGAAGCGTCCCTTTAAAGGAAGCCTGCAATTACTTTTTTACTGTTTTTTTTTTCATTTGCACCGAACCTGAGTGCACTGAACGTAGTAACATAGTCAGCGACAGGTCAAGAATGGAGTGGATCTCCTCCCACCCCTTTCCACTTCAGTGAAGCGGACGGTGGAGAGGGAGGTCGCCTCCCCTCCAGTGCAGTGCTTAAAGTCTCCCATAAGTTGAGGGGGCCCTCACAAGAAGGAAAGGGGAGTGTTCTGACGAGATGTACTAGATGCACATAAGATAAACCCCAACTGCTGACTCTACCCACCCTGTACCTGGAACCCTCAAATTGCTAATCCCCAAATGTCACATCCCTGAAAACAAGCTATTTTATTGCAAGATACGATTTTGATTTCCCTAATGCTGGGGCTAAGGAGGAGGGTCTCGGACCATCCGTTAAAATCAGTGGGGGACCCAAGACCCCCGAGACCCCCCAGACTTTAAGCCCTGATCGTTCACACTACTGAAGGGGAAAGAGGTGGGAGGAGCTTCCACGCGTTCTTAACTGTCACCGACTATAGTGAACTTTTTTCTTTTCTCGAAATTCGCTTTATTTTAAAAGTTAGAGGCATATCAAAATTACAAAAACAAGCAAAAAGAAATTGCGGTGGCATAGCTCGGCTATGCCAGGATATACGTAGCGTGAGCTTATGTGCACAAAATGAGAGGCGCTATCAGTGGCTCCAGCGCAGCGGTCAGACTTTGCTACCTCGCAAGGAGGCGCGCAGCTGGGCACGCGGCGGCGCCAGTGCGTCTGCCGCGGCTGTGAGCGTCACTCCTCTGGAATGCGTAGACCGGCGAGGCAGCGCGGCGGCGACGGAACTCGCGGCGGTGGCGCCGCGTGGCTCTCATAATGAGCCGCGCTCATTATGCGAGCCGTGCTCATTATACAAAACGCATCGGCGGCTCCATCCGCCGTGCGTGGCCTACGCGTGGCTCGCATAATGAGCACGGCTCATCATGAGAGCCACGCCAAACTGCTCAACCTCGGCCAGTGTCTAACGCAGTACAAAAATGAACTCCTTCATGACGTCCTAATTGGTCCTCTGTCCCCCTTTTCCCGCGCCAGAGGATTCCCCTTGCCGCGGTGCACCGAGAAATGTGGGGAGGGAGGGGAAGAAGGGGAAAGGAGGTGAGGCCGAGGAAAGACAGTTGCCCGGGAACGGGGCAGCCTCTCTCCTCGGCTGACCAGGACGAACACCGTCACAATTTCGTCACATGCCGCACGCGTTCGACACCACGGGGCACCCTCGTAGGAGGAGGATCGAGGTTTCCGCGTCGTCCGGCTAAAATATCACGCACTGATTTTTAGTCAAGGCCCGTTCACACTCTTGCAACCGAGTACAACCGAGACTTGTTAAAACCTCTTAAAATTTCTTAGGACGAGAGAACACGCTGGCGCCATCTATGCGGTGACCTTGCAACTGCATTTCACAAGAGCAAAGGTTTTGCGGCATTTCCGAGGTCAAATGGGCGTCAATACGTGAATGATGGCAGCGGCTTCCGTTTTATGCACGTTGACAAAAGCTTTTCCGAGCCAAGAAAGGATAATGCGGGAGAGAAATAAAAAATATGCCGCCGGACCGCCAAGTTTACACTGCATACCCACATAGCGGCGCTCCGTGGCGTCCTCTCTCGTGGGAGAGGTAAAGAACCCAGTTTTGAGAAGTCGCAAAGAGTGTGAACGGGCCTTTGCTCTCTCCGCGCCCGCTGGGTGCAGCACGAACCACAAGAGACGTGGAAATTGCAAAAAGGGTAGACGTTTAAATAGGATTGCCGAAACAAAGCGGGCGCTGCACGAAGATCGTTCGGCATGAAGCGAGATGTACGCAGCAGCGCCACATGCAACCCAATGCAGCCTTTCAGTGAATTGCGGTGGATACATGAACTCGCTCGTGTAGACATCTAGGTTGAATTGCTCTGCCAGGGAGAGCAATCCGGTGTGTCGACCTCTGGGCAGCATTTGCTTGAACTTCGCCAAAACCAGGGTTGCCACCTACTTTCCGGGCATTTTGGAACACACATTTTGGGGCACTTGGCTACCAAAGTTGAGTTTGGCGATTTAGGCGGGTTGCTGCTCCTTTCAGCGGCCCGCCGCGGCTATCAACAGTATCACACTGCACCACGTTTCCGGGCCAAAGCGTCAGCTCGTTCTCACAAGCTGTGTTCTTGTATCTTTCGACGCTTGGAAACGGGCAGGCTGACTGAAAAGAAAAAACTCTGAGAGCATTTACCTGGACCCTGCACAAGCCGACCCCGAGGCAGCATTTTCCAGGGTTGCACTGGCGCAGCAGACTGCCTGCCCAGGGACAACTTTGTGTACGGAATGATGCTTTTTGGTTTTGGAAAAAATGGCAAGTCAACTGCAAATGCGCATTCCTAACGCAACATCCTGCGCTCCGCAGGCTTCCAAGCAATCAGCCCGGAGGTTGTTATGGGGTGCCCAATGCTTGCCAGGAAATTTTCTGTTTGTTTTTCTCACCTCTTTCGACACCCAGAGCTGGCGACGGATATCTCATCTGTGGTTTGCTTTTTGCCACGAACGGAGACGAGTCTCCGCCATGTTAAGCTTTTGGTACTCGGGGCACTGGTTTTCAGGAATGCTGCGCCGCTTATATGCCCTTTCCCAGAGTAATCGCAGGCGCCGACAAGATTCTGACGCTTCCAGTCTCAAATGCCGAAGCGAGAAAAGTATTCTCCAACGTAGCGGAACTTCGCATTTTGAAGCTTGGACTTTCTGGAGTCCGTCCTAAAATGAAGTTTGGCTCTCGACTGCAGCAGGTACTACTCCATGTCTGTGACAGGTCATGAGCGGGTGGAAGCTCCTCCCGCTTTCCCATGCCAGAAGTGCAAAGGGGAAACTACCCCTTTCCACTCTCAGCGGGAGCTAACGCTGGAGAGGAGGCGCGCCCTCCACTCCACCGGTCGGCTCCGCTGGAGAGCGGAAAGAGGTGGGAGGAGTTTCCACTTTGTTCTGGACCTGTCACCGACAAACATGGTCCCAGATGAAGTGCTCCAGAAAATGACTGCAAGCTATTCTGGGGCCAGCAGCATCTCTACTAGAACTTCGCTGCGGTGTTTGATATTAGTATGAAGCGTTTGAAGCACTTACACCCTCGCGCTTGGTGAACTTCTAAACATTTATGCATCCGAGTCAAGGAGGTCAGAAGTACCAAGGAAGGGGCATCGCTGCAATATTGGTGAAGCCTAGTCATAAAAAGTTTAAACAATTTTGTGCCACAGCGTGACCACAGATCTCTCTGGCGATTGGTGCGCGTGACTTGTCACGTGCGAGGTGGATGGTTGATTGTAGGAGAATTTCTTGCAGGCTTGCGCGCGCTCCGTCCGGTAGGTTTTATCACATCATAAGCTAGCACAAATAGCCAGACAAAAGGCTAGCTTCGGTCACGTGATGCGGTCATGTTGTGCCGGTAAGAGGAGAGTAAGGAGGAAAATGAGAAACAGGCGGAGGCGTCACGGGAGCATGGCTTTGTGGAGGCCACGCGGCTGACCCCATGCCCTCTCCTACCTTTCTATTCTCCATGGTCCGAGTACGGCCGACACCGGGCACGTGTGTTCAGTAAAACCCAAAACTGCCAGTTGGTAAACTTTATTATAATGATCGCTATTAAAAAAAAAAATTGATGTAACGACTTTTTGCGTGAAATCTTGAATAAAGTGGCTACTTTTTGCTACTTTCGTGCACGTGATTCGGCTACTTTTGACTTCCAAACCCAGTGGCAACCCTGTAACCGTTAAAAGGGGTTAGGCCGAAAATCCAAATCCAAATCCAAACTAGTCAAACTACGTTCTCCGGCTGCGGGCAGCGGCAACTGTTTTCCCTGCAGAGATCCAAAATCGAACAAAATTTCCTCAAACCATTTGGCCTTTATGCAAACGTGTAACGCGACCGAACCTCTGAGCACGGCGGCATTGAGGTCAGCCAAAAGACAGTCTCGCAGGTCTCAGACGCCTGTATTTAAACGATAAGATACCGTCAGGTGCGGTGAGCGTTGTTTACGGCGTTTGGTCTGCTGGGATTCTGTGATCTGCTGTTCGTTTTTTTTACATATATATAAACTTTAGAATTTAGTCATGTTTGCGCGATATGTGTCAGCCAGGCTACTAGCGCTTCGACAGTCAAGCTGTCGCGGTGCGGCCCCCGAAACGAGACCAAAAGCATCGCCACTGCACTCCTCAGCGACCGCGATGAGTCTGCCCAAGGAGTACAAAAAACTAGTCTGTACGAAGACGTCGCAGAACTTCAGGGAAGCGGTATCTGTCGTCACGGTGCCCGCCCCCGCCGCGCTGAATGCCAACGAAGTTTTTCTGAAGACCAAGTACGCGGGCGTCAACGCGTCTGACATCAACGCCACCGCGGCCCGGTACGTCGGGACCACCAAGCCACCCTTCGACATCGGCTTCGAGTCCGTCGGCGAAGTGGTGGCCGTCGGCGCCGGCGTGGGACACCTAAAGGTGGGCGACGCCGTGGCCACCCTCAACTTTCCGGAGTTCGGTGCGTTCGCCGAGTACCAGCTCACCGAAGCCTCAAAGGCGTTCCCGATCCCAGCAGCGGTGCCCGAGGTCATCCCGCTTCTCGTGAGCGGACTCACCGCAGCGATGGGACTCGACCAGCAGGGCAGGATCAAGGAAGGTGAAACGGTCCTCGTCACCGCAGCCGCCGGGGGCTTAGGTCATCTGGCCGTGCAGTGGGCCAAGGCGGCCAAGTGTCACGTAATAGGCACGTGCTCCTCGTCGGACAAGGAGGCCTACCTCAAGAGCATCGGCTGCGACAAGGTCATCAACTACAAGACGCAGGACCTTGGCGCCGAGCTGCAGAAGGCCTACCCCAGGGGAGTGGACGTGGTCTGGGAGACTGTAGGAGGAAAGACTTTCGACACCCTCTTCAAGCGGCTGGCCAGAAGGGGGAGGCTCGTGGTGATAGGCGCCATCTCGGGGTACCAGAGCAGTGACAAGCCCTTCCCGGACGTGGATCTCCAGGACCTCCCTTACAAGCTGCTGAGTCGTTCGACCAGCGTGAGCGGCTTTCTGCTGTCTGACTATGCTCACCTGATGCCCCAGTACGTGGCCAAGCTCACACAGATGCTTCAGGAGGGCAGGCTGGTGCCCAAGGTGGACCTCGGAGCCAACGCCGAAGGCGGCGAGCTGCTGGGATTGGACGGCTGTTTTCGGGGCGTGGAGTACCTTCACTCTGGGAAGAGCGTCGGCAAGGTCGTCGTCAAGGTGCACGACTCCTAGCCCGGGCACGATTGGCAGATGGCGGTTCCGCATCACCCGAGGACTCCGTTTTGGGAATCTAACTGCTATGGTAAAATGCCTGGAACTTCAACCAGTCTGTTTTCGTCCTAAATCAAATCGTGCATCAAAAGTAGTCCCGAGGCGGCAACAAATTTCACGGGAATGGGAGTGCCATGCTGTCGCAATCCTGGCAGTTGGTCGGTCGTAGAAGTACCGACAAAGAGACGAGCCACCACAAGTGACGCCGTCATCGCAGTGACACTTGGTTACTGAAGTTTCCGTGGACTGTCAAGCTGGATAGTTACCTACGGCGCAAAGGCACCAGTCTTTTCCACCTTCGCTGCTGCGCCACCACCAGGACTGCAGCGGGCAACTACATGACACGAGTGTTATGTCGCCGGGTAGAAATTGAGAGACCACGAACGAGGACGTAGTAAACGCATATTGGTCAGAGACACGTTCCAGGCGCCACAGCTATGGCAAATACTTGATGCAGTGACTGCTGAATCCGCCGTGCCTTGCGATGTGTTGTGAGCGCCGAAAGACGTCAAGTACAATTTATGCCCCCGCCGCACGGGCGCTTGAAAGAGGCCTATAAAATTTAAGGACATTTCCATTACGCACGATCATAGCTCCAAGTACGTGGAACGACAGCTTGCACCGCAGCCCAGGGATCCTGGGAATCCCTGCCCATTTTGATCGGGTTAAATACGGAAAGCAGTTGCGTATCGCTGCTGCGTAATGCGTTTTAATGACCCCAGGCTAGCAATCGTACTGGAATGGTTCAATTTCTCATCTACGGCAGCAATGCCAGACGGCATTTGGGGCCGACTGCCTTGCCGATCTCTGGACAAGCACAGGTGCCTCACCACACTGGGAAACGATATTTACACCAAACGGATTTCGTCTACCTCCTTTTAATGCGAATAGCATTCTTTGGCTACTTCACGCACTTTTCGTCTATGTATCTATCTGGCTATCTAACCTCTTACGCCGCGGGTCGATAAATAAATAAAAAGACCGGCGCCGGCTGGGATTCGAACCGTTGACCCTTTGATCAGCAGGCAGACGCGCTAACCACAGAGCTATGAAGGCAGTCATTCAACGCACTCTAAACGGTTGTTTATATCTTTACCATAGGACGTGCTTTACAGCGCTGTCACAGCTGCCGGTGCGCGCGTTCCATGCACGAGGGCTCATTCCGCTCGTGAGGCTGAGCACGGCCGCTAGCTCACCCTCTCCCGCGCTCGGGAGAGGGTGATGTAGCGGCCGTGCTCAGCCTCACGAGAGCGGAATGAGCCCTCGTGCATGGAACGCGCGCGCACCGGTAGCTGTGACAGCGCTGTAAAGCGCGTCCTACGGTAAAGATATAAACAACCGTTTAGAGTACCGTTGGTTGAGACTAGCTGAGACGCCAGAAAGTCTGGTCGGTACCATTTTGAGTGTTTGTGCGTATGGCGCGTGCTTTGCTCGCCTTCCTAAGTGACACAAACGCACGTGCTGGGCTGCGGAGATCGTGCGCAGGGCTGTGAAAGTGTCAACAAATTTAGAATCGCCTCAAGAGTGGGCTGGCGTATCTAGAGTGTGCCGGCCACCTGACGAACGCGCATAACTCCGCACCGTTTGATGCTATTCGCATTAACGTAGATAATCATTCCCAAAGGATGGGTTCTGCTGATTTTTCTCTAGTCTAGATGTCGTTCCCATTGTTCATGCGCAGAATGTAACACAGGGGAGAATAAAAATGGTATTTCTATATAAAACACCCCTTTAAACTTCTTGTTCTCAAGGATGACTCAACTGTTTTGGGGGATAGTCGAGGAGCTTTCCACTATCTTGTTTATTGTTGCGAAAAGCAACTCTGATATGTACATGCTAGGCTGTGTGGACCTCGGAGCTATGTATCAATGCATGGCTCGGACGTGCTCAGTCACTAGCTGCATGCAGTATAGGTGAAGGCAGCGCCGGGCAACGGGAGAAAGGGCAAGCACTAGGAAGGCTGGGGACGAGGAGAGAAACCTGCTCTCCCTTTCTCCCGTCGCCCTCCATTGCCCTCTTCTGTCCCGCCTTCCTAGTGCTTGCCCTTTCTCTTTTCTCTGGCGTTGCCTTCGCTTGCAGTGCACATAACTAGTGACACGCAGTATAGGTGTAGGGTCAGTTGAGAGAATTTGGGGGTTTGAGGTTTCTCTGGGAACACTTTTAGGTTCCGAACTTGAGAACTCGTATTGCTAATTATTCGTTTGTTACAGTGCCATGTATTTGCTTAAAAAAAATTCCGAGGATACCTAAGCACTTTTTATGACTTGTGAATGCGAAAGCATTCTCGGCGCCGAGAGAAGAAGCGGCTACAGCGGCAGGAAGTGCAGCAGTGCACCGCGCAGATCGCCCTGGCTCGCTAGTGACTGCTGCGCCGCTGGTTAAAGCACTGGCGGGAGTGCAAAGCTCTTTGTGGCACATACTAAAATCGCGTGTCCTCTCATCATCGCTCTAGCTGCGGGTACCAGTTAACGAAGTTGCACCTGAAAGTGCAACGTTAGGCCTAGCATCCGGCCAGTGCATGCCTGCGTCTCCCCTCGCGTCGAACAGCTGCGTGTACTGGTTGACGACATTAGACCTCGAAGCATAACGATGGGCCTAATGTCAGGCCAGTGCATGCCCGTGACCCCCCTTCCCGTTGCGCTGCCAGCAGTTCGGCTGGCCCCTTAGCAACGATGACACCATTGCTATGGAGCCACATGATGCGTCGGAGCCAATGGGAATTTAGTTACCGTTTTTCTGCTACAGACAATGCCGGCTTCGCTCTACAGGACAGTTAATGCTGTCACATTAAAAAGAAAACAAAAGCCAGAGGAATGTGGCATCAGGTTCCGGAAGTTGCTTGGGCTTCACTCACCACAACTATGCACCCAAGGTTTCTTTTAACCAACAAGCTTTTAATGTTTTGGTGGTCATAAAACTGAAAAACTACATTTGATTGACCCTAATCTTTTTAATTAAGATTTTTATTTGAAACTATTTTTTCTTGGCTGTAGGTTCTAATCCTGTAAGAAATCTAGGACCTTTAAAGTGCAGATATCGGGGATCCTGGGCTTGATCCCCACCCCTGCCCGTTTTGATCGGAGTGGTAATCATACTGCTGTTCATTTGTGCAAGCAGTACTGCACGATATGTGTCAACGACACCAGACGAGCGACCGTACTGCACTGGCCAAATCGCTCATCTACAGTGGAGAATTCAAGCACCCTTTGAGGCAATCCAACTTTCCAGTCTAAATATTCGTACAGGAAATCTGAATATGGAGAAACAATGCTTAAAATTATCTTTTCGTCATTTACTTGATTCCAAGATGCATCTCTAAAAGCAGTTATGCAGATGTGCCAGTCAGCCTCGGAAATTGTTACCTATGTCCAGAAAATGATAGAAATGCAAGTTGTGGTTGTTGTGACTTGCCAAAGTCCTTTGAACAAAAGCGCACTGGAAGCAGTGCTCTTACTTTTGCAAGATTGCTCGACGAAGGTAGTGGCCTTCACATGAACCGAGAGAATGTTTAATGCCACCTCAAAGACAATGTTTAATGCTACCTTTCGCACCTCACTTTTGATGTAGGGGTCCCTCTGCCTACAAAAATTTCCAAAAAACTCGTGGACTTCGAGGCATCGCTGTATATGCACCAGAAAAAAAGTCTTGAGAGTTCTCAATTAATATTGAGTCCACAAACAAATGTCTGCCTGCACGATCGCCGTCTTGTTAACAGAATAAGGCACGAAGTTAAGAGTGGCAAGAGTGTGCTTGTTACGCCCGTCAACCTTAGCAGAGCAGTTCACAACTGGTACGTATATTATTGCGCCATCCGTTGCGGCGTTGTTACTTACACTAGCTGGGATAGTACATCGATATTGTCGGTTATGCAGTGTTTAGATATGAAATACTTGGCAACCTTTACTCGAGACACCTTGAAATTTTTGCAACTTCGTAGCCCAATCATTGGTGTATCGGCGCTTCCGGACCATGTCCCGCATAGGATGGCTGCTGTGCCTGTCCAGAGCTCCAGCCAATTCAACTTCGTAACCTATCACAATCCTCCCTTGCACGGTTTGTTCAGAACCCGACTTTCTGCCCTTCTTCCAGATAGAGAATGTGGCAAGTATGCGGGGCAGACCTTCTCATACCGGTCTTATCTAAAGATGGCGAAACTTTTTAGCAAGGACGAGGTTCAAAAGATCGTAGTATTCCAACCAACCTATTGATCTATGGAATCAATGAACGCCAAACTTTCTGATCCACCGACTGGACCACGGGTCATCAAAATGGGTTCTCCAGCGTATCGTCGAGGAGGTCCCTGAGCTTGCAAACTTCCTCGGCTGTCTCCGACTCCAAGTAGCTTTCTTTCAGTACAAAGTTTTGTTTTAGAAGATCCGAGCCATCCATTGGAGCACGAGCATGCACAAAATGACCCCTATTGTAATTGACAAGGTGCGAACGGGTGATGCGGTTGTCCCACCTCCAGCACCGGCTTCCTACACCTTCGACAACGCCTTGGCGTCTCGCGCTTCAAGCGCACATGCGCAGCCAAAACATGGCGGAAGCCATGGTGCGTATGCTGGAAGCTAGTGTTCCAAAGACATGCCTTGCTGTTCTCACCCTGTCATTACTGCTGTACAAGGTCCGCAGGCTCCTGCACTGCTTTATAGCACCAATGCCAAGACCGTGAGGGGACTCCTCGGCCATCAATCGAGACAAAGATTGGTAATCCTCGAGGAGGAGAGAAAAAAAAAAAAAAGCAGTTTGAGAACTTACAGTTGACGAACTTCCAATGGCGTCTGAAAATTTTCACGATTGAAAACTTTTACAGAATTTGTAGTCTGTGGATCTCCAGTAGTATTGTTTGTGTGGACGGCTGCACGCTTTTGGACGTTTTCGCTCTCGGGGCTATAGCTCTCGAGTGCTGAACGCAAAATTTTGATGAAATTGGAGCTTGTTCGAGTCCACCATTGAAAAGCTTTTGGCGTTTTAACTGAAACCTCCCGGTGTGCGAGATCCCTAGCTTTGTCTTCTTAGGAAGAGGAAGGAGCCCGCTAAACGGGAGAGGCCGTCGTATTCATCTAGCGACAAGGTGCGGTCGATTCTTACGGCAAAAGCCAGCTAACCCCTGAATTGTCCCGGCCGAGACCAGTCCACCATCCGAACGCCCAATACCAATGCCGTAATGTGGACATAAAAAAAAGTAAAATTTGAGCGACATAAAAAAAAATATTTAAAATAAATCCAGAGTAGTCCACCGGATTGTCAGCAACTACGCATAAGCTTTAATGATCGTAAAAGCCAAAAAATGCCGACACATGTAAAACGAAAATGTGTTCCACAGATTGTTGGTAAAACTAAAACACCAAAAATCTTACTGATCAGCTAGAGTTCAAAAAATGTAAATGGCAGTCATGATAACATCAAGGCTGAAGCAACCAGTAAAACATTTCTAATTCATACCGTTGCACTTTTGCTCGCTTCTGTGTACAGATGCTTGCTTATTTACATTGCTTTTCGCCGATTTATCTGTTAGTATCATTTTCATGCTGACTGAAGGCCAATTAACATCTACTTTTTTACATAGCGAAAATCAACAAAATTGTAGGGGGACACTAAAGACTGCTTACGTGTAGAAAGGCAAAGCATTATAGTCCCGCGGGAGAAATGTTTTTGAGTAATGTTTCTACACGCATTTAAGTTTAGGACGACGTCCAGAGATCGACACCAAGTACGGCGTCAAGGACGATGACGAGGACGACATCAAGGATGCCTAGAGGACGACCTCAAGGACGGCGTCGTCCTTGAGCATATGATTGAGCGGCGCGTGCTTGATGACTATTCTTATGGCCATCTTTCTTTCACAATGACGCCGCTTATTCGCACAATGGGAAAAATAAGGCTTTCACCTTAAAATTTATGCCAAATTGTGTCACCGAAAAATGGCAAGCATAGAAAGCTAATAGTTTATTTAATGCAAGATGGAAAACCCCTTTTGTGCTCCGATGAAGTCCTTGCAGTTACAGCAGAACCCGTAGCAACAGGGTATGACTATTTGTTTCATAAACCTTACCAACTATTTTTTAGTGCGACAGCAAACAGCAAGGGATCTTGGAGGTATTTGCCACTTAGCCAAATGGTGTCATCGCCATTCATGCTTGTTCCACATGAACTTGCAAGGTACAGACATAAACCAACTGACTTTTATTTGCAAATAAAAAAAGAAACAGTTTTGGTTGCTTCCAACTTGATGGTGTTTGTGGTTCATACTTTGCATCATTAAGTACACAACATGATGGTACATCTGGAACACCTTAGAAACATGATACAAATGGAAGGAATTTCTAAACAGTCCTTTCCTGCTTAGAGGAGGAAAAAAAGAAAAACATATTCAGCACAATTCAAACATACATCATTTTAGAAACACGCGTAGGAAGGGAGCTTTGGCCGAGTGTTTCAGCGCTCGGACGACGCCGGGCTGAGCAAACCGACGTCACAAAAACCGGCTCTGTCCTTTTTCAAACGGTTAACAGTTCCACGTGGCATCGTGGCCACGTATCTCGGTAACCCGAAGTACTGCATTATGCAAAAATACAGGATTCAACAGTGGTATAAAAATATCTTTGACTCTCCCATCCGTGGAGTACGCCATTGCGCAAGCATGACTAGTCGCGGGAGCGAGGTGGGTTGGCAGGAACTGCAAGGTCTGCAAAATGCTAGGTATAAAAGACACTTAAATCTAGCACAAAAGACAAACAGAAATCTTGAAACCAAAATTTAAGAAAAAGTGAAAATATAATCATCTGTATTGGAAGATGAGCACACAAGAGCCACTGAGATATCTGCCCACCCGCATAAACGGTAGTAGTACAGGAAGTACTCAAAAGAAGATAGAGAATGTGTCGGTTACATGCCTTTGAAGGTTTTGAACGAGTCTTTGTCACATTCAGAACCATCTAAGAAAAGTACTACTATATAATTGTTTCTGTAGTGTTACAATAGAAAACAAATGGGTGTAGTGAAAGTTCAATCTCTCGCCTAAAAGCATTAAAACTGTAGTGCACCTGATGCAGACTTCTGACCACGTTTCTGAAGCACTGATCGCCGCCACAGTTGCACACATTCCTTAAACAACCCGAGAGCAGAGGGCAACAGTCCACCGAACGAAGCGAGGCAAAGCGTGTTGCACCCGACTGCAGACCGTGAAACGTATGAGAAACAAAATGTTTTTGGCGTTAACAAACCCCACAGTTGCACGCTGGTACGTTTCACGAATCTGAACCGTTCCTAAACCCCCTGGTACCCTTGGCAACGACGACACAACTACAATTTGTTCGCACGTTTCCCTAAAGCTGCGAGCTCGAGCTCGCGCATTGTCTCTCACAGTGCTCCGAGTTCCGGCCTCCTTAGATTGCTGAGGACCATCACAGTGCTTACAAGGCCAAGACCGTTGGCAGCGCGCACTCTACACAACGTGTCGGCACCTTTTCTTCCCAACGGAAGGAAATGTAACAGGACAATAAACAGCGAGACAGCAACAAACGTGAAATCCCCACTTCATGCAACACCACGAATCCACGTGCGGCGGCAGACGTGCAAGTGCAAGCAGAGCTTGGAACCTTGAGCAGCATTCTCCAGAAACACAATGCAATTAAAAGCTTCGTAAACCGAGGGTGCTCTAGAAGTATGAATGAAGTTTAAAACTTGCTTGAACTTGCATGTGTCCTTTGCACTGTTTAGAGGCATTCCCATAAAATTGGATGCGTAAAGCACTGGGCATTTCTTTTTAAAACAAGTACTCAAACACCTGAAAACGGAGAAACGATTTGCACACACATCCGTGTACAAAGGGCAAAAAAAGTTGCATGTGATCATAAAACAAAGATGACTGAACAAAGGTTAAAAAGGCACCAAAGCTAATAACCATTTCCTTTCTTAATTTCTTCATCATGTATGAACACGTTTCGCAACACCGAATCCTGAGATGTTATAAAATAAACAGTAGGAAGATTATCATCATACAAGAATTAGGTTATTAAAAAGTAGCAAGCATGCAAAAAAATAAAAATAATGAGTTGAGTTGAAGTTTAAAGTATGATGGCTTTCCACTTAAAACCCACAAAATGTAGAAACAAAGAACTACAAACTAAAATAAAAAAACAAAAAATAAAGGGAAAAAAGTTCACGAGTGATATTTTACAGTATTTGAAAACATCCCGCTGCAAGTAATATGCTCGCTGAAATCCCCAGCAGCTAGCAGCTAAGTGCAGTGCTGTTTAAAGTATAAAATCGTGCGAGAGTTGGGTTATAGGCAATGTCCAGCTAAAATTTAAAAAAAGCAACTAAGCTCACACAATTTGTAGTTATTTGGTCTAACCACACATTAGTATCAAAACATCCCCACACATTACCAACCGGCATGCATCAACATCCCAAAGAGACGCCGGTGGTGATCACAGAGTGCTCTTAGGTACTTACAATTCAAAACGTGATGGCATCCCGGTTTAAAAAGTTAACTCCTTCCTACAAAGAAAGCGAACAAAAAGGAAAGATTGCAAAAACACTCAGGCACGGTCGACGCGTAATTACCGCGCCACACCATGACCCCGCGCACGGCAGTCGTCTCATGGCAGGTGCCATGATAGGTCCAACTCTCCAAGGAACGTACATCTTAGAAACCGACAAGGTCATGAGAAGAACCGTCGAAAACGAAAACATGCCTGCAAACAGTGCTCCGGCCGGTGGGACCTTACAATCTGGAAGACGTTGTGTCGCCTTGAATTGGGTCAATGTGTCTGCCGCGAAAACCCGTGGCAAATGATCGCGGTAGGTGGTCACACGCAGGGCTTGTGCCCTGCACCCGACCACCTTTCTCTTTACGGAAGAATTTCTTGGTTAAAAGAATAGAGACGTACTGCATCATTAATCGTGGAACGGAACGTAAACGATGCCGAGGCAATAGAGGTTTCGAACCCTGGCCACTTGCATTTAAAACCTTCAAGAACAATGATTATAGATTACACTGTATCCCTATATGCCAATGCGCTGTTTACAAAGACAGCCCAACAGGCGTGGGCACTGCGCATGTGCAATCTAAATTTATGTGAGGTAAAGTGTCTCCGCATCTGTTGCGCCGACAGCAGCGCCACCGCAGGGGCGCGACATCAGGTTCACGCATTGGTCTATGCGGAGAGCAAGTTCGTCTGCTTCTTCTTGCACACGAATTGTGATGATGTCAGAACCCCGAGCTCTTATTGACTCGTTGAAAGAGATAGTGGGCAGACCCCAAGGCATCTAAGCATGGAGGTCTACCTACTATCCTTTCAATCAAAGCCAATCAGAGCTCAGCGTCATTCTGATGTCACCGCAACTCCTGCGCAAGAAACAGACGACTTGCTGTCCCTATAGCTATCTACACTGGCCACCAACACTGAAAAAGCATTAGAGGGTACAAAAGATCTGCGCAAAAGTGCAGTGCAACCTCCGTGATTTGGAGGTCCGAGTTTTCTTTCTGGGTTGTTTGAGATAGGTAAGTAGTACTCAATTTCCACAAAACAATGTATATAGCTACATAAAAAATAAACACTTGGTCAGATTTCTTTTTATCTGCATTCAAACAATAGCTTGCACGCATATTTCACTTAGGTCTACTGTTGTATGTCAGTATAACATAAAAAATGAAAAGAAAGAAAGAAATGGTGAAACCTTTACAAGAGGTAGCACAAAAATAAAACACGCAACCAGGGGCAATGGGCAACTGAATAAAGTCGCCAGTCTGCCTGTTCTTCGTGCAAGCAATCTGCACTTTTCTACCGCATTTACCCTGTTGATTTGCCAGTGTTTCGCAACCTAATCCAAATCAGATGGTACCTTACTATGACGTCCACATCAACTCCAATTTGAGGCAAGAAGCCTTTTTAACCCAAAAGAAAAGTTATTACCTCCACATTTCGTGAATAAATAGTATAAAAATGAAGTGCATTAAGCTACAACAATGAAACGGACCCTAGCTTACAAATCGAGGAGGGAAAACAAGGACTCCGCAGCCTCAAAATCAGTAGCACAATTGAGAAACACATGAGGTGCATTTGCAGAACTTAAAACAGAATAAAAACTTCTCGACCGAGGCTTGCCACATCAAAATACCGCACATGCATGGTGCCAAGGCCCATGTAAAATGGGCCAGGTAAATCAGCAGTCAAATACACAACTTTAAAAAGTTAAGGAAATCATTAATCTTGTTTGACGCAGTTAGAAGCATCTCTTCACAAAAGAGGCATTCATGTGGTAGGTTCGCCTCATCACCGCTGTCACACTCAGATGCCAAACTCTAGGGTTGTGAAAATATGCTAGTGTAATACTATTTTCAAATAATATGCTGTTCAATATTTGCTTCGAGAGGAATTGCAATATTCATACTTTTTTAAGCGTTGATTGCGACGAATTATCTATGTTAAATGCGCTTCTTACCGAGCACACTGAACGGGGTGCACTGCAGAAAAGCAACACCCGAGGAAGCGAGCTCCACGTGCGTTGCTTCCCCGCAGTGCACCGGTGCTTGGTAAGAAGCACGCTTAACGGGGCTAACCCGCCGCTATCAACATTTGAAAAAGTATGAATGTCGTAGTTTGCATGCTTCGGAGAAAAGCACACTTATCTGCATGTAGCAAGATTTATGAATTCCCTCGATTGGGTGTAACTCACCATCTCAGTAGACTTAATTTTATGTCAAAGACATTGTTTACTCGCTATCCCAATGTAGCCCAGGACTTTCTGAGGCCACAGTCCATAAATATTATTAAATTAAAATTAACATAGCTTAGAATTTGCGAGTGGCAGCTTGGGAATAACGTTCACGAGTTCAGCTGGGTTTTCGTTTTAAGAATGGTGCAACAGTAGTGAAAACCGTGGAGAAACTTTCGATATTGGATTCGAAAATATCTGGCCAAAACAATAATCCACTTCAAACTCAAAATCCACTATTCGCAGATGCCAACCAAACTCCCAAGTTGCAACATATTTTCCGCTCGTTGCCACATGTCGACGAGACCAAACTTTTGATCGTCCGCTAAATAAACCGCCAGAACATGCCTTCCTTGAAAACTTTTGAAAGAGTAAACTGACTATCACTCGAAATGGAGCGCAACTGCTGTCGAGCTGCTGAAAAATCTGCGCGGTCCAGGCATTAATCCCGGGACCCCTCCAAGACTAGCGAAACGCTTTACCAACTGGGTTAACCAGGAGTTAGCCGTCGGCAGATCAAACCAGTGTTATCAGTTGCCACCTACCTTAACCATACACACCACAAGGGCGAGCATCTAGCTGTCAATAGAGCAAACGTCCGTTTGCTCTATCCACGGCTACAGTCTGTTACGGGGAAAAGGGAGACAAAACATGGCTTTCTGCCTGCCATCATTGGTGGTTTTTCCTCTCCCTCCAACATTCGTTCTGTTAAATTGGAAAGAGTAGAGGGCTCTGTGAAAGAAGCCTGTCCCAATTTTCCTAGCCTGCAACAGACAATAGCTCGGCTAGCTCAGTCGGTAGAATGCTCCAATAGTCCCGGACAAGGCAGATTTTTTCAGCGGCACATCAGTTGCCCGGGGGGCGCAAGTCGTGCTCCATCCCAGATGAAAGTCAATTTAGCCCTACCTCTCCACCATAAGGCCTTTCCCCGATTCACGACCATCGTGGAAAGTCGTTAAGTCGCACGGCCTTTGAGTCAGCTGTCAATTCACAAGGCCCATTTTCGCACACGGTTTGGTTCCGTGGTTGCCTGGTGTACGAGAGTGCCTTCGGAATGCACAGCCGTCTCACGGCATCCGGCGAACGCAAACTAACGAGTCGGAATGTGCTACAGATCGAACGAGTCCAGATTGCAACGGCTCCCACCGACCGGAGGGGAGAGAGGGTGCATTGGGCACGGGGGTGGAGAGCAGAGCAGGGACGACCGCCTCAGTCACCCACGTCGGAGTCCCCGTCGCCGATGGCGCTGAGCAGGCAGAAGGAGACAGCCAGCAGGGCGGTGCCAAACAGGTCGCCCAGGGCGGTCAGGTATGGGATGGCCGAGTTGTCCGGGTCCACTCGCCGGGTCCACATCCAGTGCACCATCACGTGGGCAATGTACAGCAGAAGGAACACCTGCACAGGGATGGTGCGGCAAGACTGGGTGGTTAACCAACGTCGCCTTCAGGCATGTTGCACTCGTAAAACCCATTTATATTGCGTCGATTCTTGGTCGGTATCCAAGCATGCAATGGCACAAAGACGCAGCACTTTGCCGTGCCGAGGAAGCTTTGATCACGCTGCGAGATCGGCAAGACTTGCGTTCGACGAGTTATGCCTTTTTCTTGCAGTGCCGCACATTCGTAAAAATTTGCACGTGTTCTCAGAGGCAACTACGACCGTTTGCACAAGGTTTTAAAAAACTCTTTTGGTGAGTGAAGGTGAGCAAGAAAACATGGCTCCATCACTTTGACTTCGACTTCAGTACATACAGTACTGAAGTCGACTTCAGTACATACAAGATGGCCGTCCGGTGGCTGCGCATTCGCAGAGCGGGGAAGCGCGACTCAGCAATTGTCCTAGAAATCAACGGACAGGACAACTATGGACATGAGGGAAACTAGGGAACTGGAGACAGCTAGGGATGTGGGGACAACCAGGGAATTGGGGATGAATAGAGACAAGGGGACAATTAGGGATGTTGGCACAACTAGGGGCGACAGGGGACATGGGGACGACCCTGGACGTCCCCAAACACATTCCTGAAATGGCAGAACCATTTCTCGGTGTATGAAGTCGGCTCACACAACGTTCGGCAAGCTCTCCACATTACCCCACCGACCACCAGTTCCGCTGCACTTGGGCGGCTGCCGGCCATGCCCTTTCGAAAATGGGCGGCCAGGGGCTACGGTGCCTCAAACATGTCCTTGACCGGCGCGTTCGGCGTCCCATGATTATAGAAGTTCCAATAAAAAGTAAGAAAGAATGCAAGTCTTGTTCTCGTTGCGGTACCTCGTCTCGCTTTCGCTTTAGTTTCCGTCAATTGTACGGCTGCCGAACACGATGCGGCAGAGTGAGTGTCTGCCACATTTCCCTTCACTGCTGCTCCACCACCGCGATTGTGGCCGGTAAAAATATTGCACTTTTTATGATGTCGCTGGGGCGAGATCGAAGGACCGCAAAGGAGAACAGGTAAGTTCCGGAGCCAGCCGGGGAGTGTGACTCTGCCCCCCCTTCCCCCCTCACCTGAATGACGGCTGCGGTGAGGTACACGACCAGAAAGATGGGGGTGACCGACGTGTGCCCCGCCTGGAGCAGGCGGATGCCGTACGTGAACACCAGGTGGCCTGGAATCACCATGAGCAGCAGCACCATCGCTGTCCTCGCGTGGACACCTGGGGGAGAGGGCACGCGGAGCGTATGTGCATCCAGCATGCTGCGAGACCTCCCCAAGCGTCCCTCGCCGTGGGTCACGTGTGTTTGGAACAGGCATTCTGTTCACTCGCGTGCATCTAAATAAGTTTACTGTAAAGTTCTGAAAGAACGCCCACCCAAAATGAAGAGATAAATGGTGAAAAACATGGGGTGGGCTATCGTTGGGGACGCCACAGCAAAACTTTATCAAAAAGCCTGCTACAAACCACATGATGTGGGAACTGATAATGCAGATCGCGGACACCGCAAATTCGCGTGTCATGATGCGATAAACACGCGGGAATTTGCGACAAACTCCTGTGTCATGGGAAAGGATACCGCAGGTTGCGGACACAGCAGATTCGCGTTTCACGGTCCTAAGGACCCGCTGAAATCCGTCGAGAACACGCATCTCACGGGAACAAATAGTGCCAGAAATTCCGGACGCAGCAAATGCAAGTTTTATAGTGCAATAAACACGCGGGAACCCGCTACAAACTTGTCTGTCATGGGAACCGATATCGCACCCGCAGATCGCGGACAAAAAGGCAGGAATCCGCTACAAACTCGTATGTTACGGGAACTAATACCGCAGGTCACGAACGCAGCAGAATCATATTTTACGATGCAATATACACGCGTGACCACTACACGCGTGGAATCGAGATCGCGGACAAAACGCAGGTATCCGCTAAAAACTTTATGTCACGGGAAGGGATACCACAGATTGCGGACGCAGCAGATTCGCATTTCACAGTGCAACATACACGTGAGAACAACTCGCGTGTTACAGGAGCCGATATCGCGTGCGCAGATTGCGGACAAAAACGCGGGAACCCGCTATAAACTCGCTTGTCAGACGTGCCGGTTGCACGGTTGATGCAATTCCCGTCGGACATTGTGTGACGTCCACGGGAATCGTGGGTGGGCGATGTTTCGGAATTTTACCTTACAGATATTTAGCCAGAAAAACGGGATGGGCGATCTCCGGGAGCGGACGTTCTCTCGGAACTTTACGGTATTAGAAAAAAATATAGATTATACTGGTCACATCACGCGGCAGCCCTCATTTTAAAAGGGCATTAGAGCGGTTTCTGAGACTGTCTTTTTATGGCGCCAAGCCTCCTAGAAAGCCCAATATTACTATCGTCTCAGAAAAGGGGCATAATGTTGCGTTATGCAACTTCTTTGAGACACGTCTCAGAAGAAATGCGACGTTTACTCGCATTACTAACAAGAAAAAGAAGTCTACGCACGGTCATTATTTTGGGTCGTCTAGGATGTTTTAGGGTGTGTAGATCGAACTTGAGCCATAAAAAAAGACCTCAAGGTCCACTTTAGCGCCATTTAAGGGATATAATATTCTACCACTTACCCGGCTCTTTGCTTTTAAAAGGGCCGTGAAGAGAAAACGAAATCCCCGGGCTTCAATTTTAACCACAAAGCGTGCCATCTCCCAAGTATTTCGGCACACGGTTCACTCGAACGGGCGTGCAAGCGTCACCCTCGTGTCGTAACGACCACGGTCTCCTCCAAACTGCATAATTGTTACGTTTAACCCCCACCACGGTCGAATTTGGCGACGTCTTCGCCTCCCGCAGTGCTTTTCGCCTGCTTCTTTCTTTCTGCAGCGTGTGACCCGATTCTGCCTTCGATCCCTTTGCGCCAGACTCTCAGTGCTCCCTCCAAAAGTGCACCGCATTTGTAGAAGAAAAAGGTAATCCAAGAGTGGGCAATTATGGTACACACAGTTTGTTTCTTGGCCAATTAAGGGGGTTACAGCGGCCCGACTGCAGTGTCCTAAAAGCACGGTTTCAATTGCCTCTTCTCCAAAGGGTAAATAAAAAAGATAAAGGAGAGGGGGTAAATGAAAGAGAGGGCACACTCACTCTTCCCAAAGAAGGCGGAGCAAGGGGTTGATGCAGATGGCAGGATCCGAAGCAGGCAGTGTGCCTAGCACCGCCCTCTGGTGCAAGAATGTGGAGATGCGGCTGGCTTGCACCGCTACTAGGTTGCCACCCACACCTGCACGACGCCGGGGGCGTGTTTTCAGCCCCGGAAGACGGAGGGCTAGAGACTACCTTCCACGTATAGCACCGCAGAAGCAAAGTTTGTATTACTTTGTTTCACGTACAAGTCGTTCCATGTCAAACGTTGCAGACGTTGCGCGCTCAACCATTTACGATTTTTAGGAGAAAATTCGTGGCTTTTTACCTCGAGGTACTTAAAAGACAACTCCGTTCAATTCTGAAATTTTCAGGATAATGAGTAATTTTACATTAAAAATCACTAATACAAGACACTACGCCATTCGCTTCGTGAAAAAGGGGACATATATTGTTAAATCTTACTTTACACGTGAGCAGAAACTGAAACCGAAACTTTGGCTCCGTCTGGCAACGTAGGCCTCAGGCTGCCAAGAATGCGGCTATTGTGTGAAACGAGGTGCCACATAATCCTTTACGCGATGACGGGCGGGATTGGGGCGGGCCGGCGGGCCACCATCGAGGCGGGCGCATGCCAGGCTGCAAGCGTCGTGTGCAACGCACTCTTCTTCACCATGTTTTGGCGTCTTCGACATTTCACTGCGTCTGCACAACTGCGGCATCAGTCTGCGCATGTTGTGTAAACGAAACTCCGAGAGACAGTAATCACAAAAGGTGAGGAGACGACAGCGGTTGCGATGCGGGAAACGGCTGTTACGGTGGGACGGCTGGATGGCTCCCAAGACGCGCGCTGTGCAGGCACGACACCAATCACGTGGACACCGCTGAGTGCAGAGAGGACACATTGCTGACGTCGCCCATTACGTTTGACAGAGAAGTAAAAACAAACAAAAAGGGGCAATGGTGATGACATTTGAGCTCAATGTTGGCTACGTCAATGCCGTAGCCTTGACCGTGCTGTTGGTTGTGCCTCAATTCGCCCGCTGAAGTCAGCCGATTTCGGCAACTTGGCACGTTGCAATGTTTGCCGGACTGTTTAAAAAACATTTAGACAGGACTAAGTCGTAATATTTGATGTGCGGTCTTCCAAGGTAATACTGAAGAGGACTGCATTTTCTTTTTTTTCAAAAACAAAAATGAAGCAGAGTTGCTTTTTAACCTTTTCCTAAAATATTGTTGCCAAATTTTTTTCTTTTTAATGACGTGAGCGTGGTTTGATTTTTTAAACTGGGCATAAAACTAGGCATCATTCAATAATTTAGTAAAAATCAAATGTTTTTAAAATGCTTCACAAGTTATTTTTTGTAATTAGAACAACACTATGCTTCCTATGTTTCGATGACTATACAATTTTTTATTGTTAAATATTTTCAAAAAAGTTCAACAAATTGCATAAACATTAGCACATTTTTCAATTGTTTTGTGTAATTATCAGTTCGCGCCTGACAATTAAAACTTTTTCTATTAGAAGCTTTGTAGATGTGTTACAAATTAAAAATGTTTGAAGCTGTACAACAAAACACTTAACAGAAAAAACGTTTCTAAAGTTGTGAAAAAGTCAGTTTCGCTGCCTAAAGAGCCGCTTATTCTACCCCGAGGGGGTCCAAGTAAAAATAAAAAATAATGAATTTAGAAGAAGAGTTTGTTGCATTTCATTTCTGAACGTTCAATAAAAAATTTTTTTTTCTAAAGCGAAAAAAAAATGTAGAGCTTCTCCACTTCACGTGAAGATGGAAGACCAGCGAAGCTGTTATCTCTGCAACGTCTAGGATGATGCCTAGAGGACGATGCCTAGAGGACGACGTCTAGGACGACCTCAAGGACGACTTCTTAGATGACCTCAAGGACGACGCCTAGAGGACGTCTAGGACGACCTCTAGGGACGACACTCTAGGACGACCTCAAGGATGACGTCTAGGGCAACCTCGAGGACAATGTCTAGGACAACCTCAAGGACGACCTCGAGGACATCTAGAACGGCCTCAAGAATGACTTCTACGATGACTTCTCGGACGACTTCAAGGACGTCTAGGACGACCTCAGGGACGACTTCTAGGACGACCTCAGGGATGTTTCTAGGATGACCTCGAGCCTTTCCTTTCCACTCTGGTGAAAACCAGAGTGGAAAGGCTGGAAAAGCTGCCACGATCTATGAGCGAAGGCGACAATTAGACAACTGGCAAGCCAGTTGTCTGGTTGCCGCCGTCGCTCACAGATGGCAGTAGCTGTCTGGAGATTTGTGTTGACATTTGTTTGTCCACAGACACGATACTGAGGAAACTAGCCCTTAACAGCTGTAAAAATGGTGAAGTTAAGCTCTCGCACTGCAACCTGTCATCGTTTCTTAGCGTCTCTTCACTGCACAACACGCCACCTGACACGAGAGCTGAGTAGCTTTGCGCACACTCAAGGCAATTGCTGGTCGGGAGTGTGAATTTTGCAGGGGGTTCTACGCATGCACATTTTTACAGCAAAGCTGTTATGCGCTAGGATCTGAGAAAAAATGCATACGCGGATGTTGACAGAAAACTCCCCATTGGTCGTGGCAAGTATGAATAAATAAAAATGAAAAGATGGGGCAACCAGCGTGAGTCAGCCTTCCTTGGCATTATTAGATTGTGAGGTACTGAGCCCTCGTTATCATCTTTAGGCATCGTCCTCAAGGTCGTCCTTGAGGTCACCCAAGAGGTAATCCTAGGTGGCGTTCTTGAGGTCGTCTCAGAAGTCGTCATTGAGGTCATCCGGAGGTCGTCCTAGAAGTCATCCTTGAGGTCATCCTAGACATCGTCCTCGAGGTCATCCAAGACATTGTCCTCGAGGTCGTCCTAGAAGTCGTCCAAGACGTTGTCCTCGAGGTTGTCCTAGAAGTCGTCCTTGAGGTCGTCCTAGACATCGTACTCTAAGCGTCGTCCTTGAGGTCATCCTAGAAGTCGTCCTTGAGGTCGTCCTAGACATCGTCCTCTCGGCGTCGTCCTTGAGGTCGTTCTAGACATCGTCCTCGAGGTCATCCTAGAAGTCATCCTTGAGGTCGTCCAAGACATCGTGTTCCGAGGTCGTCCAAGACGTTGTCCTCGAGGTTGTCCTAGAAGTCGTCCTTGAGGTCGTCCTAGACATCATCCTCTAGGCCGTCCTCGAGGTCGTCCTAGACGACCACCTCTAGGCATCGTCCTAGACGTCGTAAAAATAACAGCTTTGCTGGTCCTCCATCTTCATGTGAAGTGGAAGGGCTCTACAATTTTTTTCTTGCAATTGCCTTATGTATGCAATCACTGTTTACAGCTAAAGACGCGCCGCGGTTTGCCAAGGCTGCTTCCTCTCATCCTTCTTTTTGGCTGTAACGCAAACAACAGCGGATATGGTGTAATTATTAGGGAGTTTTAGTAGGTTGTTTCTGCCAGATTGTAATGCTTTCCGCAACCTGCTATAACATTCTTTACCATACATGTTTTCTTCCTTTGCAGCTTGCCGAAACAAGTATCAACCATACTCCGTCTCACTAAAACCGTGCAGTACAGAAGAGAAGGGCTGGGATTCCCCCGTCCCTCCTTTCCCTCATCTTGAACAGTTCGGGATACACTCTCTCCCCTGCAGCTTTGGCTGTACTGCACGGTTTTAGTGAGACGGAAAATAGGTGTTACCGTAATTATGGCTTGAGTCCATGCATTTAGAAAGCCAATTGATAATTTGATATGTTTCAGATTCAACACATGTATTGCCAGTGGAAGAGCACTACCCTGTCCGAACTTCATAAAAATAGTTTCATATTAAAGCTAATTTCAATGTGGCTCAAATGTTGTTCTCCAATTTGCCTCTTAAAACTATTAACATTTCTGGATTCAACTGAATACATTTTTGAGATTGCTGTTCACAAAACGGTTAGTATAAAAACAGTTAGGACTATACATTTTAAAATATTATTACGTATTAAGAATGAGACAAGTCCAATGTTCGACTGCTGCCTTATGTTTAAAATGATGCAGTCGACTCGGTACTAACCATTAATAACAGGTTGAAAGACTGCAATTCCATGAAACCTGGATACTGCAAAGTCCAGAATACATCCTCCAACACTGTAAAAGAAAAGCAACTGCTTGGGATTTGAGGCGACGACCAGCTTTGCAGGGCGAGAATCCTGTAAAATAGAAGCAACCCCTCAATTTTCGTGAGCTTCAAGTTTTTTTTAAATTTGAAACGACCATAATTTGAAGGGACACTGACACCCCCAAAAAATATTGTTTATTTTTTTTTTCAGGCAATCTATTATGGTGTTAGAAGACTACCCAATCAATATATTGTTACACCATCACATATATTTTTAATAAAGTAAAAAAACGCTACTGCTCGAAACCGAAACTGGACTGGGGAGGAAGAAGAAATATAAAGGGGGAGAAAGTTACCGGAAATCACGTGGCTGTGCTATGTTTTTGTTTTTCTCTATCATTGTATTTGCATTTTTTTAGAAGCCACAAAAAATGGGTATCATATTTTTTGTCTATTTTTAGTATTGACTGTGCGCCTTCGATGACCCACGACTTTGATTTTCTTTGGTGGTTGTGTCTAAACCGTAGGAAACAGCACGTGACCACGGGGAAGACAGTAAGCGCGACTCAAACCGGCCAGTTCTCCATTGGCAGTTTTCGGGCGGAAAGAAAACGAATATTGAGCCGCGAATTGTCTTCTGGGTAGTTGGGATCTCATATGTCGTGTAGAAATAAAAACCTTGGCGAGCATAAATACCCTGCCAGTGTCCCTTTAAGATCACAAAAGATGCTTAACAAAATTTTATTATAATATCAAACCCGATTATATTGAACTCGGTTAATTTGAACTACAGTCAAACGCCTGTATAACGAAGCGTGTGGGACCGCGATAATTCTTCGTTATACACGTCACTTCGTTATATCCGTCACGCACTTTAATGACCCCAATAAAGCAGATGTACAGGCTATTAAAGCGTTGCAAGCTATTTCGTAGTAGAAGCGTTCGTTGTAGCGGCGTTTGACTGTATACCTTGTATCAAAGTATTCCTGAACAGACTTCTAGTAGCTGCAATGAATATGCATAACAAAAATGTGGTTACATCGAACGAAAATTGCAGCGTCTCCCGATACATCGAACTGCCGAGGCTATTTTGTGAACTACCGACATTTCACTGGCCGTTCAATTTTCGTCTTTGCTCCCCATTCGATCGACAAACAATCGCGAATCAACACCGATCTACTATCGGCGTTGATTCAAGATTGTTTGCCGATTGAATGGGGAGTAAAGACGAAAATCGAACGGCTGGTAAAATGTCGCTAGTTCACAAAACAGCCTCGATGGGAACCCAGTTTTCTTACGCTAGATAACACCGGAGGTCTCCGGAGCCACGCGCTCGCCCGGGCTTTTCCGTATTGTCGGCAACAGCCCACTGGTCAGCCGCACCACGCACGGGAGTCGCCTTTTAGCAATTTTCTCGAAAATACCAAAATGTGAACACTTTCTCATTTGAAGCTGTTGTTCACCAACCATGTCCAACACACTCCATCTTTTTTTCTAGATCCGGGCTCGGCGGTTCGATCGAAGCCCCGTAAGGTCCGACCTCGTTTTGCGAAAATGCATTAGAGCAACAGAACGGCCACGTCGGCGAGCTGGAGCCAGCAGCACAAGCTGTTCGCGTCCATCCGCTCCGTTGCAGCCGCGTTTCGAAATTCTCGTTCGGCCGACGCACTTTGGTCTTTGTTCTTCGGGGTTGGACTGTCTACAGTGAATCGGCTCGTTTTCAAGCTTGCCGCAACCACGGGTCCCGGAACGCATCTCCGACTGGCGTGTTTAGCGTCCTAATCTGCCCACGCATTGAAAGAGGTCCGAAAGAGGCAACAAATGACATCACAAAAGTCGGAGTGTCATGCTGCCAGACGTGGTGCGAAGAAAACAGGGTGTCACCTCGAGATGGCCATGGCCGAGATGACGGGGCACCAGCCCGTGTAGAGCACCTTCCGGGCGTGGGGTTGGCGCAGGCGACCACCCCCACAAGGGCAGCAGAAGCAGGAAGCCCACCAGAATGCCCCCCACCAGCCACTCCTGGCCGCCTGAAACGCACGCGAGGGGCTCCGCGTCACTGACGCTCCGCTTTGCGGCTGATGAGGCACAACGCCGGCATCGCCTGCTCGAACCGTCCCCGTACAGAAGACGAGGCATTCGCTGCAGACGCGGTGACGGAATTATCCGAGGACACACCTCTTTGCTTCGTAGGTGCACATGCTTCGAACGTGCCTGCAGACAGTTTTTGTTTGACCGATGGGACACAGTCTCCATACGAGGAAGAAACGCGCCTCAGGGAGTGTCTGCAGCCTGTCTTTGTCTTATAATGAATTAGCGATGTGATCGTCGCCTTTCTTTTAGAATGTGTGCGTGTGTAGGGCTAGAGTTTCGTTAAAAAAAGGATGTCCCATAACGTGCAGCACGAAAGTGCAACACGCTAAATTTAGCGGATTTACATCCCACCAAGTTTAGTGGGAAACCTGAATTGGTTTATAATTAGGTACATACCGATTCAATATAATTATGCACCGATTCAACATAACTATAACCCAACTCATTATAATTCTTCACTCAATTTAATGTAATTATACACTACCTCAATATAATTACATACCGATTCAATATAATTATATTCCAATTCAATATAATTATGCACCAATTCAGTTTCTGCTAGATTTAGCAGGGACACGTCTCCTGCTAAGTTTGACGGGACGTCCGTTCGCTCTATTTAGTGTTCTAGCGGGACTTTTTGAGTTTTGGAGTGTTTACAAATACCGTAAACACATATAGCACAGCTTAAAACGCACCGCACGTTCCGTGTCTCCAGATTCTATCCGTAGGATTAAGGTACATTAAAATTTTCATTTAGAGCACCTCAGAGGTTCACCTCTGGATGCCATGATCGGAGCGGATTGGTTAGGGTAAAGTAGGCGCACTTCGAATTTAGAAATGGTAACTCATAAGAAGTATCGACATTAAAGACCCGAGTGGAGACGGTAGAGGTTCGTGCAGTAGGATTGCGACAAATAATTTAGGACGCGAGAAAAAGTAAGAGTTAATAATGCTTTTGGGGAGCTATAGATGACACAAAACTACTCTTGCTCAACGCTTTGCGGTACAACTTTGACACATTTTTAAGACCATACGTTATGTGGCGACAGCCCCAAGCATCGAGGAAGACGACAAGCGTGCGAGATTAAACGCATTTGGGCTCCATCTGAATTTCGAGGCCGGTCTCTGCGATCGCTACAACTGCAATAAGAAAATGTACGATCGGAGAAAATGTAACATCTGGTACACGTGGGGATCATTGCCCTCGGTCCTTCTCACCTAGGCGCGTGTAGAGGAAGCTTGACACCAGTGCCAGCAGCGCCAGGGTGGTGAGGTCCCCAAGAGAGGCTGCAATGGGCGTGGCCACGTTGTCGGGGTTGATGTGGCACTTGCGCGACAGGATCACCACCCCAATCATCACCATGCCTGCGGATGCGTGACGGTGCGGCAGTCGGTGAATGTCGGTGAACTGTACTTTAAAGTGGCTATAACTGCGTGTCTGCCTCGGGCAACGTCTGGTGCGCAGCAATACAGTAAAACCTCGTTAATTCCGATCTCATGGGACCGGCAAAAATGTCGGAATTATCCGAAAGTCGAAATATCGAAAGGACAAAGAAAACTGCGCGAAAACGTTTCCCTGTGACATACCTTTATTTTGAGAAGAAATCTGTTATTGCCGCCTGCTTTCTGGACGACATTTGGGCGGAGACGGCAACTTTCCTTAGCGCGGTCGAGTGCTCCACCGCACTCGCACTGTCAGAGCTACGCATCCCGTGCGCTGACGATTTAGCACAGCAAGGCCTCTTCTAGTTTTGGGTGCACCACCTTCCACAGCCGCTTTCTTTTCGCGTTGAACTTCTCGCTCTCGAAAGCCTGTAGGATCTCGGCCTCAATTTTCACGTACGTGGCCAAAGTGCTTCTCTTGACGTCGTAACTTTCCATCACTTGTTGTCGAGAGACGCCGTCCTTCAAGGCCCTCAGTATTTCCACTTTCGTCGCTAAATTCTTGGCCTGGTACAGCTGCAACGGAAAACGAGTAGCACAACTGACCGATGATCGGAGCGGCAAAATCGCGACACCCGGCGCTATTTTTCCCGAGCGCGCCGATAGCGAGAGTGCCAGTCACGTTGCATGTTTCAACGCGGGGGTGGCCGGCGAAAAATTGAGGGATAAGATAGCTGTTAAAATGCGGGCTTTAGAATGGGCTGCTTTCTGCCGGCCATCCCGCGTTGAGGCATGAAACGTGACTGTCACTCTCGCTATCGGCGCGCTCGGGAACAATAGCACCGCGTGTCGCGATTTTGCCGCTCCGGTCGTAGGTCACTTGTGCGTTGTACTACTTTCTTCCGTTGCAGCTATGCTTCTGCCCTTCTGTTGCTTCCATGCCAGGAGAGTAGCGCGCTGACGCACGGCAATCCAGAGCAAAACTGGTGCGAAACACGGAGAACTGGAAGAGCGAAGAACCATGGGAAAACTGGAAAAACCACGTGTGCACCTCGGATGGATAGCGGTCATACCCTTTGGAACGGACGGTAGCTTGCGCCACCTGCCGAATTCGTCCGAATTAACCATAGCGCGCCACGTTCCCTCCGAATTAATGAGCGTTTGGTGCCATTGACTAATACACAAGTTTGACGGGACCGAATCGGCAGTTCAAATTATCCGAATTTCCGAATTAGCGAGGGTTGAATTAACGAGGTTTTACTGTACCTACTGTAGCCAGTAGGTATTGATCAGAAGCTCCTCCCGCATCATCCCTATTGCTATGGTCACTGACAGAATGCAAATGGCAGGGTGTGTCTTTTGAACATGCAGCCTCCAGCATTCACTCCATGTGGGGTGACCATCATACGCATGCATAGCTTCGCTCCCCTCCTGATGACTCCGGAGGGGAGCAGATTCAGTAAGGTTCTATTTTAATGCGAAAGCAATAACTGTCCCATGGAACGAAGCCAGTGTTGTCTGTAGCAGCAAAAACGGCACCCAAATTCTCAATGGCTGAGTGAAACGGCACCTAAAGTCCCATTGGCCAAAAGCACAGCAACGCAGATGCTTCGTCACGCAAGCCGGCGGGGCGCTCCAGGTCAAAGCGGACGCACCTCAGAAATAAAAGGCTCGAGGCATACCTAAGCACTTCTTACAAGTTGTGAATGTGAAAGCATGAATCTCGTTCTTGCGCGCGTCCTCGTGGAGTGACCGCGCTGCGCTGACATCGGCCGTGCCGCTGTTCTCCTGAGCGGCGGCACAGCTGATTCCTTTCCTACGCGCAGGCGGTCTGCCCGAGCACACCAGCCGATTCCTCGTACCGGCACGCTGGCAGTGCGGGCACGCAGCGCGACGGGGTGGCGGTCATTGAAACTGGACGCGCAGCGGCCAATGGGAGCCTCGTTCCTTGAAACTATGACGCTTGCCAGCCAATGGGATTGAAGCCGAAATCCATTAGATTTTGGCTTCACTGCGCTCCATTGGGAGTTGGGAAACTAGGTGCCGTTTGACTAGGCTTTTCGCCTGGCTTCAAAACTGGGAGCCATTAGATCTTGGCTTCACTTGAAGAAAGGAGTTTAGGTGCTGTTTGGCGCGGCTTCAAAGCTAATTATGTTGACTCGCTCCCTGGGACAGTTAATGCTTTTGCATTAAAACATAAAGAAATGCACAGCAACGCAGATGCATCATCACGGAAGCCGTGGAGCCAACGCAGGCGCCGCGCCTGCACAGTGGGGCAGCGTAATGTCACCGCCGAAGCACCGTGTGAAAAAAAAAAAAAAAGACGTGGTGAGCTGTTTGTAGGAATGCGCTGTGTCTAGAAAATGCTTTCGCATTCCTACACGTAAGCAGTCTTAAGTGTCTTCATCTATTTGTTGTGTTGCACAACGAAAGAGAACCTTACTGAATCTGTGCCCCTCCGAAGTCACCAGGAGGCAATAGCATGCTTGGCCCCCAGCTGCGCACGCCTATGGGGGTGACCAGACGTTCTGTTTTAGCCAGGACAGTCCTGTTTTAGAGGTTCATTTCTGCCGTCCCGTCTTTTTGGCCTAACGAAGCCTCATGTCCCGTTTCCGTGGGAACATGCATAGTAGCTGCGAAATCAGTACTAAGCAACTGGAAGAAAATTGAAAGAATGTTTACTCGTTAAAGGCATAATGTTATAAAAAGAAACATGCTATGAAACATAGTGTAGTTGCATCTGCTAATACATTTTGTTCACATAAACGTGTCTGTGGGGGACTCTTTTATATTACTGAATGTTATGTGCTTCAGTTGGCAACATTTCTTCCCCATTGTTAAAAATTGGGGGAGAAATGCACCTGTGTTCTCAAGGAAGAACTTTGGATAAATGTGCATGTTTACATTCATGTGAAGCAGAGCTTTTTTTTTTCTTCTTTGCCACCACCCCTCTATGTCCTGCTTTTTACTCCGAGGATTATGGTCGTCCTAGCTCCGTGCCTTCCGCCGTGCTTTAGCTATATAAGCACGCTTGAAACGCACAAGGCATCGAAGTGCTACCAAAGGTAAGCAGCTTGCACTCGAGACGTGACAACTAAAACTCCTCCCTGCCATCCCCATCCTGTCAGTGACAATAGCTACTGTTCCTTCGCGATGCGCATACATTGTCCGCTTCCGAGGCGCAGCTACAAAACGCTGCACCGGTGTCACATAACTCCGCCGTGGCCTTTCCTGGATGGCCCGTGGAGTGATTTGATACCGTGGCATTGTGCAGTGCTGTTTGATTGGCACATAACTCGCATCTGACTACAGAAAATGTAGGTGTACGACACAAAGAAGAAAGCATTTCTATGTGTCGAGGACTATTCGCGATGAAGGCGACACTTTTTCGGGAATTAGCTTCGTAACCGATAAAAGGCTTCAGAAATAGTTAAGAACAATAACCTATCTGCTCAGCAGTCCTCAATAGGCTAGAAAATGACAAAGTTATCAGACTCAACAAACAAAATATGATAAGTTTTTGTGGAACATCTGTAAACAAAAAGAAGAAAAAACTGATATTTGCACAGTACAAGAGTAGGATACACAGTATCTCCTAGATTAAAGCCAGCGCGACAGGTTGTCACCTATTGCGCTTCACACTTTAGAGAGCTCGCTGAGGAGGAGAGGCTTGAATTCACCATTGGTTCAATGAGCAGCCATCCATTTTTCTTCATAGACGCGAGCGTTCTTAGGATAAAGCAAAGTTTTGCGAAAACAGACTCCTATGACTTGATTATAACATTTTATTTTTTCGATTACATATTTTTTATATTTAATTTAATTTAATCTTGTTATTTAAGTGAGAATCTTCTAGACAGATGGCCTGAAAACCTTGGCACAATTTTGAATACATTTTTCTGCAGAGCCTGTGGCGACGTTTGCAAACAGGCAGATCTAAGAGCATCATGGCCAGCGCCAAAGTGATGGGAGCGCCCTCACCCAACACGAGGCTGGCCACACTGGCTGTGAAGAGGCTGCTGGAGCAGAGCAGGAGCGCGTGTTGCCAGCTGAATTCTCCGTCCGGAATCCAGCCCATCACCACCGCAAATATAGATGCCAGGAAGCCCACCACTGTTGCCTGGATCTGGCACAGTAGAGAAATACTATGTGAGCAGCCCTGGCCTGGCAGACACCACTTTTTGACATTTCTTTCAAGTGGAACTTTCACTCTTTATTTTCACTAAAAAGTGTTTATACAAACTTCCGAATAATCATCCACATTTGTTCTACAGAGGGAACTCTACTGTCATTACTCCTCGCTGTTTTGCCAGTCTCAGGTACGAGACTACACTCCCCCATCTGATGGGACCGATGAAATCCACTAAAAAATGTGTAGCAAAGTGCTGGGCAACTGTATTACACGTGCAACGTTTCGGCGTCTCTCTGGAACGCTACCGAGCCCGGCACCTACGCTCACGGCGCTCTTCGTCGGATGACTTAACACGTGGCACATAAACTTGACGGCAGTTCCTGGAATAAAAAACTGGCACTAGTCGGGTCGTAGAGAACCTCCCATACTCGCCGGAATCAGCCCGTCGGCGCTGGTCCCGTGGTCTTCCCACCGGCCAATCGGCGTCGAACATTGCGGTTGATTTTTGGGCTTCACTAACACTTTTTTACACTGATACTTTCTTGCCGCGATAGCCGCTATGGGCTCTTCCCACCACCGGAAGCGACGTCCGTCGTAGTCGTCTCAGTAGGGCGTAAGGTGTCTGTCGCTAAAGTCGTCAAAGGCTTTAAAAAGATTGCCCGACGCCGCGGCATTCTTGGGATTCTATTTTGGGTCCACCGCGTGCAAAGCGGGTGCGCCACCACGCAGCTACGCCGTGGCTTCGACAGTCTGCTTCATACGCGGTCTACAAGCAACATACATGTGCGTACGAGTCTCGCGTAGTGTACATTAGATGGCAACAGTTGCCGCGACATCACAACAGAAAATTCTTTGTCGTTCCTAATTTTATTGGCGTTAATCGTCGAAATTAAAAGCTTCGGCCAGGCGGTGCGAGTCACCGCCCGATTAGAAGAATGCGGCCGTACCTATCCGCCCCATACCGACTGGAAGACAAGCCCGTGGCGTCACTTCGTCGTCGGCGGACCCCTGATCCGCCCCAAGAGGCAGATGCGCCGAAGCTCGGCGAGGGCACGGCGCAAAACGGCAGACGCGAACGTCTCGGCGTTGCCGTACTTTGCTCGCCCCCGAGTCGAGACCACGGCGGAAGCTACGCCCTCGTCGGACCAGTCGTATGCTTCTCTTTTGCCGCGTCATCACGCTCCCGCCCACACCCACACTCGGGGAGACGGGTCGGGTGACGAGAGGGAGGCAGCCGACCTGTTTGGTGGGCACGCGGCGTTTGCCGCAGTCTAAGCTTAGGAGTGAATGGAGCGTAACGTCTCGCTCGTTGCAATACACCAAGGACGAACTGGCGGTGACGCCGATGCATCTCGCTGTTCGTGGTGGGGAGAACCGCAAGGCGCACGCTCGTGAGAACGGAGCCAAGCGACTTCGCCGACGAGACCCCACAATGCGCAAAAAGTTAACGCAAAACTGCTCTTTTTGTTTCTTTTTTTTTTTTTTTGCCTTGGACGTTTTAGGATGGCATAGTATAACCCATTTTGTCGAACAAAATAACATGCTTCTTTATACAATTTATTGGAGGTATTGCAAAGAGCTGAAGCTTGAGCCGAAGCTCAAAGTATGTCAGGGGCTCTGTATCTCATAAAAACAAATTTGCCCATTTTTAACTGTGGTAGGAGAAGCAGACTTTCTCCAGCCCATGTGCACCGTGGGAACAACGACATTTAGATTGTTTCAACGCTTCTTCACTTCTTCGGAGCCTGCTCGGAGAGACACCCCCGAAAGAATCTCGGAATAGAAACCGAAGTTTCGCCGACAGACGTGGCTCGCCGAAACGTCGGCTCACTAGCAGCTTCCATTCGCACGAATCCTACTGGCTCCTGCTTCTGTTATGCCTTGCCTGGACTCCCCCGGTGTCGAGACAAACAAAGATTACTGACACCAAGAGGAATCTTGCTCTCACCGACGGAAAATAAATCGAGAGGTGTCACGCACGCCTCTTCAGCACTTGCTTTCTCTTTTGTGGTATTTTCTGGAGAGTCTACACGGTGCTCGTACAACCGAGTGCCAGAGAGAAAGGATCTCGACCATGTTCGTCCCGAAACTTCCTACTTTGGAGGAAGCACTGCCAGTTTCGTGCCTTTCTCGGGAAACCTTGCGGCACCTGAGGGCTTCCCAAAAACCGGCCCTTGCAGTTACCTGGAGGAGTGCAAGGTTCCCTGTCGCCATCCTCCACTGCTCCGCGGCCGTGTCCATCCTGCCGAGGTTGGCCTGCGCGAAAAATCGGATGCATTGAGCCAAGCGAGTTGCCCCTTCCGAAACCATGCACAAACGCAAAGTGCAACCCAATTTTAGAAGCCTCCAAGTTTTGCTGAATGGGTACACTCATGTCTCATCAATATGGACCCTCCCAATCACGTAAAAATCGTCCGTATTATTGAAACAAAAATGCACGTATTAACCCAGTTCGTACCTGGAAAATTTTTGTTTATTATAGTGGCATGTCCACATTAAAGGGGTCCTTATTAACGAGTCATGACTGTACTGCTACATTGTGTTGGTACTCAGTGATGAGGAGGCCAGCGTGTGCACATCGTAAGCCAGACTCGGAATTCGACGGCCGTTCAAAAGAACCATCGTAACATGCAGAGCATACCCCTGAGTCACGATGGATGCCCACCCACTATACTCGTGAAACAGGCACGTAGCCAGGATTGTGTTTCGGGGGGGGGGGGGGCCGCCCATGGCAAAAGGCTGTATAAGGGGGAGGGGGAGAGGAGGCCCCAGCAAAATGGAAGATTTTGGGGGACCCAGGTCCCACGGGCCCCCCACCTGGATACGTGCCTGTCGTGAAATGTAAGAAAAATAAGCGAAGGATGTATCAAGCATCCCCCAGGCTTCTGAGCCCACCTTGCTATTTAAGATGCTGCTCTACTTCAGTCGCTTCTCTACGCACACCGGTGCAAAGCAGTACTGAACAACTGATAGTCAGAGCAGCTTTCGACACAAAATCAAGAGCCTCTGCTTCTTTTGCCAACCGTCGCAGCTGGGCATCAGAATGCCATTGCAATGTAAACAAACTAAGATTGTTGTTATCAAAACAGAGCGGGTTGGGTATTTTATTCACGACGAAATTGACCAAAAAGACAGAGCGCCCAGTGCAGGGGGAGAAAGAAGTACAAGAACATGCAAAAGTTTGAATGCTGTTGTTGTAGTTAGCATTTGTTTATGTATTTATTTTGAACATACTCCCAGCCATGAGGCCAAAGCAGGTTGCTAAGCACGCTAAAAGTAAAGACACCTACAAGGATTAAAATATCACAGAGAAAAGCAGACACACGTGCACTATTGAAAGCATTCATTAATAGGCAGTCCTGTTCATAACTACATTTAACAAAAAATGAGTTCCCAAAAGAGTTTGTGTCAAAGCGGCGAGGCAAAATGTATTTGCTGTGTTTTGTTCTAGTTGTATTATGAGAGTTTGCACACGCAATATATTTGCGAATAACAATAAAGTAATGACCACGTAGCAAGTTCAAAAATAATTTAATTCAAGTCAACATGACCCTGGTACTTATAGGCCGGAAATTTGCATCCAACTTCAATAGGAAGAAAAAGTCTGTGGATCGATAGTGATTGAAAATAAAATGTGCAGCATTGCTTTGCATGCATTCTATTTTGTAAAAGTTTTGTCGTGTGAATGGCTCCCAATTAGGTTTAAACGGAAGAGCTCCAACCGAAAACCAAAAAACGGTTCAGCCCGACGTTTCAAAACCTGTTCGGTTTCTTCATCAGGGGTGACTAAATTGCGAGGAGCAGCAGCAGTTTTCATCTTCTTCTTAGTTGTTTTCGACTCAAGTTTTCTTCGTCTTTTATACAGACGAGACGAGACGAAAAACTTTATCAGCGCATCACACAGCATAAGAATGACGTACGCAAGTTCGACTGCGAGCGCAGCGCCACCGCGGAACACTGCGATGTTCACGACCATCCAATCGACTTCGCGAACGTGCAAGTAATTGAAACTGAGCCACACTTCCAAAAAGGCTTTTCCTGGAGTCTTGGCACATACAACACACACCGGGAAATATAAACAGGTCCCTGGGTGCTTTGTCAACGGTGTATGTCCATGGATTGCGCCACCTGACAACGGCAACAAGCAAGAAGCCATCTGTATAAAAGAAGAAGAAAACCGAGTCGAATACAACTAAGAAGAAGATGAAAACTGCTGCTGCTCCTCGTGATTTAGTCACCCCTGATGAAGAAACCGAGCAGGTTTTGAAACGTCGGGCTGAACCGTTTTGGTTTTGGTTGGAGCTCTTCCGTTTAAACCTAATCTTTCCCCAACCAGACAGATTTCTGTCAAAAATGTTCTCATTCACGGCTCCCAATTGAATGTGCCACACCTAACCTGCAAGAAAACGGGTAAATATTGTTCACTTGGTGCATCTCAATCTTTGTCGGCCAGTTCAATATACTTTTAGGCATAATTTCACCTCAATATTTAATGTCTTTCTACAGGGTGATTCAAGGAGACGCCAGCTAGGCTCTTTAAATCGACCGCCAAATTCGGTTTCTTAACCTATTGCGCTACGATTTTGTGCAGCGTTGCCCACAGATGGTGCATATCTTTGTAAAATTTGCAAAGAGCGAACTTACCTTAGGAAAAAGTAAAGAAAGAAAAAGGCTTAGCTCCTATGGAAACACAGCGACGCCACCGGTCTTCAAACAACACGGCGCCGTTTCGCACGGGAGACAAGAGATGGCGCAAGCGGTCGCGCATGCGCCAACGAACGAACATACGACGCCGAGAGCCGGCGTCTTTAGCAGACAAGGAACTGCAGTTCCTTGTTGTTACCGCGACTGTTTTTGTTTCTGCGACTGTCACCACCTGCGGAACGCGCGCCGCATTTGAGTAGAAAAGATTGTCTGCTAAACACGCCGGCTCTCGGCGCCGTATGCTCGTTCGTTGGCGAAGTTGGCATCGCGACTGCTTGGGCCAACTCTTGTCTCCCATGCGAAACGGCGCAGTGTTGTTTGAAGACCGGTGGCGTCGCTGCGTTTCCATAGGAGCTAAGCCTTTTTCTTTCTTTACTTTTTCCTCAGGTAAGTTTGCTCTTTGCAAATTTTACAAAACAAAAATGCACCATTTCTGGGCAATGCTGCACAAAGTCATAGCGCGATAGGTTAAGAAACCGAATTTTGCAGTCGATTTAAAGAGCCTGGCCTCTCCTTGAATCACCCAGTAGGTGACACAAAAGACCACTGCATTATTTTACCAGTAGTCGAAATGAAGCAGAGCTGCTCTCCAGGATTCTTCACACACGTCTAGCATTGAACCGGGAGCTTATGTGTTGGTGTCGGCCGGTTAATCAGGTGTAAGTGCATGCAAGTTTGATGCTGCCTACACGCATACTTGGGAACAAGAGCGCTGGAGGCGGAGTGTCACCTGTGTTGAGAGCCGGGAGGCCAGTGTCATCTCGAGGTTTCCCTTGAGCCCCAGCAGAGCGGGCACCAGGATGAACAGCTCCGAGACTTTCTGGAACACCTGCCAGTGCTGCGGGAAACGGGCACACGGGGCACTGGCAGGACATCCACGACACGCACTTGCACCGCAAGTTCGGACATCGCAAGTTCGATTCCCACTACGACTTGTTTGGATGTGGACGGGTGGGAGCAAA
This sequence comes from Ixodes ricinus, assembly GCA_037355805.1. Taxonomy (NCBI): domain Eukaryota; kingdom Metazoa; phylum Arthropoda; class Arachnida; order Ixodida; family Ixodidae; genus Ixodes; species Ixodes ricinus. The sequence continues at coordinate 52,404 of JAZHYW010032604.1, forward strand.
CACACACTCGCAGACGGCCAAAAATGTCAAGCATCCATTCGCTGCTTAACCTTACGACGAACCGCAGCAGACGAGCCATCCTAGCCCATTCGGCGTTTTGAATGGGGAGCTAATGGGACACTCACACAACATTGGATTGTCTCTGCTCCCTTGTAGCATTCGCTGCAGTTCATTGTAAGGTGATGCAATGCACGCTTGCAGTCTCTTAACATTCAATTGGCAAAAAAGCAATAGATAAAAGCACACTAATTGAACCCTTTATGAAATAAAAAAGAAAAGTACACTTGTAGCATGTTTTGAGAAAGCCGAAATCTCATGGCTTGGATAATTCAACGGGCATCAATGTGGCCGCAGGCACTCAGTTGGTGGCTTTCAATTTCTTCCCTTTGGCACATGCAAAAGCCAGTTTGCTGTCATGTAAGTCGCCAATGCATGACACATATCAAAAGACCTCGGGTCAGTGGTTGCACTGCATAGGCAGAGAGTATCCCTGCTGCCCTGTTAGAACTGCGAAATAAAGCAACCCATTTTCCCACAGCATACACTTGGCCCATAATGCTGAAAACCTGCAGACTTTGTATAGGCTGGCCTCAAGTAATAGAGCCTTTGAGTAGGTTTCTGTTGTCCATGAAGAAGTGTCACTTCTACACTCATTTTGACCAACAGGAGCACGCCTGGGCAGACGAAGCAGACGGGTAGCACGCTGTGTGCCTAGACTTTTGGTGCGGATGGCACAAGAAGAATGAAAGCTTAAATTTATTTTAGAAGTTCAACAATTTTCTTTCATTTTCTCAGACTGTGGGACTGTATTTGCAAAGTTCCTAATTTAACTTCGGCAGCCAGGCAAAATTAAATTCAGATTAATATTTGTAAATAATAGTCACTGACACTACTGATCACAGGTAGATTTCTGAACCAGCATAACTGACAGCTAGGGCAACAAGCCATTTCCGGGCATCAATTTTTTTTCAAAGTTCAACACAGTACAAACACAGCACACACAGATGTGCACAAAGTAAAAGATGCAGACAACATAGAGTTCAATTCATATTTCAATTCATATCATGCCATGTCTTTGCGACATGGGATGACATGAATTCAACAAGCACTATCATGTCAAGTTTGTGTTAACCGGCCCGAAAGATAGGAATGCTTGTGCCTCCAAGACTATCTCAAAGGAAAAAAAGGACCGAAATATGTGGCCTTCTGTTTCCCATGAAAGGCATTTTCATCTCGACCTGATTCAAAAATTTCAATCTTTTCGACTTTAATTTTTCAAATGCAGCGAGGGTGGTAGAAGTACAGTCAGCCAATACACCAGATGTAGAGAACTCAAGGAAATGCACAGGGCAGCAGGGAATGACCTGAAAATTGGCAGTTTCTCCGAGTGTACCATCCTTGATTGACAGATGTCGTCAGATATGGTGCAAAAGTATGTGAAGATGTCACTTGTGACACCCACAATCCTGCTTGCGTCACATCGACCAGCCAACACTCTTTCCATTGTTGAAACAGGATCTTATCAGGCCGCTACTACACACATATCCATAACTGGAATGCCTTCCCCCCATACCCCATGAAGCAAAATCAAAAAGGTGAACTTAATGGCATGTTTGTATAGGCAAAAAAAGGAGTTTAGCCTGCCTTGAAATAATAGTTACTTGTATTTCTGACATGAGACTACTGAAGTGGTATAAACTGATATTTGGTATGAAAGTTACTTTAGAAAAACATACTGACACAAGTGTAATAAAAGTATGCTTGCACATGAAGCCACAGGGCCAGAAGCTTCTTTGTCAACGGGTAATTTCAAGAATACAAACGACCCATTTCTCTGTCTCTCCTTGAGAAAGCTTGCTGACATAGTCGTGGGTATTGCAGTGTGGATAACGGCACGGGATTCACCCCAAGGTGACGATAATCGAATAAAGCTCTTGGGCTGGACTCGAGCACTGCATGACCGACTGGTGTCAATCAATGTTTCGGCAGAAATTTGGGTTGGGGCCTGTGACCAATCACTGCAGTGACAGGAATAAGCAAACCCTAACGATGTTCCGAACACAACGAGTGCACGGTACATTGCCAACCCCAGAGCAAGGCAATGATGAATACCGATGGCATACAATCGGCAGCAGATCGGGCGGCTATTTGTTCTGACTGCAGACAGAAGGGGCGTGAATAATGCTTGGTTTTGTCAAATTTTTTTAAGCAACTGCCAGCCAAAGGAGGTTATTAAAGGTTATGAACATCAGGATTCATTTCAAGCGGCACTCAGCAACTAGCAATAATATTGTTTTATGACCCCTTTAAAAGGAGAGCTCTGGCAAAATCTTGATAGTCCCTGATTTGCCTCAAGATTAGTTATACACGTCAATAGTAACTACCGTAATATCCCAAGTCATCACCTATCCTTGAGTCATAGCCAACCCCACCTTTTGGGCGAATATCGATTTCCAGAAAAACAGAGTGATCAACCACCTCTACTAATACCCCAACTCAGCTATCTGCGAACATCATCCTATCCGAATGATGCGGCCACGGACCTTACGGTTGGAGGACGTCCGTGACAGAGTGAAACGAAGGAGGGAAATACACAACACATTGTTTACACATTTCCTCCCCAATTTGAGCGACCCCCAAGTTGGAGTACACCCGTGCAAAAGAAAGCGATGGAGATAACAAAATAAAACTTTGTTTTGATTACAAAAAAGTTTGCTCAGACAAAAAAAAAAAAAAGTTGGAGAGATAACACAAGCAGTAATGCATTTAAGGATCGCGAGGCCAGCGGATGCCCCATATCATGGAATGTAACCGCAGATTGTAAGGTCAAAAATTTAAGGTCAACGTCCGTCTCTACCAAAATAAGGTCACCGTAAATCCGTTCCTTCTTCCGGAATGTCGTGACTGTGGTTGCTGAGGTAGTGCAATGTTCAAGACAAAGCCGACGTGTAAATAAAGATTTGCTAGAACGCCGCTCCATGTTCGTGGTGCCGTTCACACCACGCAGCAACGTTGCCTCAACTTGCGCTGACAGCACGCCGTGAACGGATGCACGCATGTATGCACCAAACAGGAAAGTTGAACAATAGCCTGCTTCTTGTGATTGACAAATCGTCCAACTCGACCTGGTGCCAAAGTATTTGCCAACGCGATCGCCAGCTTTCCCGCTTCACCAACATTGCTCTTTGTCGCTTCTTTCACCAGCTTGCTCGCTCGCTCTTTGAGCCCGGATGGTTTTCTTTGTTCTTGTTGATTCTTTTTTCTTTTTTACTAACGAAGAAAACATAGCGGTGTTAGAAACATGCTTTCACGGAACAAATGTTTGCGCTGTATGCCATTTGGCGGGGTTCATCGCAGCGTAAGCAAGGCAACACACTTTGCGATAGTAAAACATTCTTTCATGAGAATTTGTTGCATGAAGCAATAAAACTAATTCAAGCTTCGAGCTTAATGCATCTCTAGTGCAGCAAAGCTAAATTAGTACAAATATATTTTAGTTTTTTGTAAATGTTTTTGTGTTTATCTATTGAGATACGACCCACCCCACTTTTTTTATGAATTTCAGGCTGCAGGGGGTGGGCGATGACCCGGGATATCACGGTAGTAACCCGAATTACAAGTCACAATAATTTCTTTTGCAAAGCTATTCAAGTTTCAAACTTAGTCCGAGAGCTGACAGGCTCTACTGGCAACAATGAAAACACTGATGTCAGATGTCATAACATGGGAGGCAGTACAGCTTGTTCCCGATGAATTTCAAGAAGTTCGATGGCCTGAAATTGACCCTGCTGGTTCTGCGCTCGTCCCGCGTGTTTCTTCTACGTCCTCATGTTTTCGCGCTGTTTGTACGGTGAAATCAATTAAACTCACGTAAGGAAAAGCGAAAAAAAAAAAAAGGCCCATATTATTTTTTTTTTTTTTTTTAGATTGCTTGCTTGGCTTGCAAGTTATACAGCATGCAACGTGACCCTACCAGTGGCATCGCAGGTGGGATGAGAGAGGCCGAGGTGCCCGCAATCTGATGTAGGCTTATCGCGGAGAAAGCGCTGTGCAACTGAGCTTTTGGTTGCATGTCAAAAGATCCCTGGGTGGTCCAAATTAATCCTCAGTCCTCCGCTGGGGCGTGCCAGATGCCCGTCGTTGGTTTGGCAGGTAAAAACCCCAAATTTTATTTTATTTTTAAGGGGCGACGGAAGAGTGGAGGGGGGGGGGGGGCTGAACCTTTTCTTTTTTCTGGCTATGCCACAGCACACCACTGAGGAGAGCGGGAAAATTTGAATGTTGGTTTTGGTACAACCTTTATTTTCTATTTTCTCCATAGCTGTCTTGAATTTAGAGATAATAAATAGCATGCCAGGAGAAGTGAAGCCTGGGTATTTTGAAAATGCCTTTAGTTTTGGTAGTTCAGAAAATTGCCAAGTGCATCATGAGGCAGCGGAGACATTTATTAAGTGCTTGCATCAAAACCGGCAAGAGTGGGACTTGAACTTATGATTTCGAAGGTTGCAGTGTTGTCAAGCATGAGACACATGGCGTACCGAACACCCGAACTTGCTTTTTTGCCCGTCCAATTTTGTTGCCGACCTTTCACCTACAGGCCCAGAGAAAGGTCAGGGCAGACGCTAAATCTGCAAGAGCAAATGACCTTGACACCGCACGATTGTGCTGTCAGGAGCTTTGACGACTACGACACAAACTGAAATAGCCACATGTACACAGTAAATGCAAAAACATTTGTCAAGTATGTGGAGGTTCACTGTTTTGTGAACAGAATGCTTCTCTCTTCTTTTTAAAAGTGACGACAGCACACCGCAGTTTTTTACTTCGTTGCACGGCAGCACGAAAGTATGTGATAAATTCAATCCACTCAGCCACTCGGGCATTTGTAATTCCCTCTCTTTTAATAATAATAATAAAAATAATAATATTTTTTTGCATCCAAAAATGTGATCCTGGGTGGCGTGCACGGCTGTAGAAAGGTCGAAACCCGCACGTGAGTAAGCCTGCCAGCCCGCCACCCAGGAATCCTGATTAAATATTAAAGCACCACCAATCATGTGTTGAAATTGGTTTACCCTAATTTTTTCCCGAGAATTAGAATATGAGCCTCGCTATTGAGGCTCTTTAATTATGGCATCATTTTGAGGTACAGAAGAAATGGATATAGGACAAGCTGCATAGAAAACTTTCAGAGGAGCCCTTTACGTGATTGCAAGCGGGACGTCTGGCCGCCAGCGTGTCTCCACTCACGAGATTTGCAAAAGTTGCTGTCACTTCTCCGCAGCGCAGCGGAGCGCACGGAGAAGAGCTCTCGACGGAGCTACTTAAATTGCATGAATGCATTACGAATAATGAGAAATATAGGGGAACCCCCTGTTAAGAATGGAACCTTCGGCGACCTTCTTCCGAGTTTCAACGCGGCGGAAACGAGTCATGATCTGTCCGGGAACGTCGCCTGCTGGACGGGGCCTACGCGAAACGAGTCTCGAGGAGTACGGACCCGGCGCCTACGTGTCTGCGCCTGCGGAGACAGGTCTCGACGCGCCCGTGACGTCAACGGGACGTGTGTGCGTGCGTGCGGCTTGGTGCGCTCCGGAAGGGGAGAGAGGCCGGGCCTAACTGCGGAGAAGACAGGTCTCGACGAGTCCGTGACGTCAACGGGACGTGTGTGCGTGCGTGGGGCTTGGCGCGCTCCGGAAGGGGAGAGAGGCATGACCTAATTGCGGAGGACCATGGCTACGACGCACTTCTGGCTACGACGCGGCGGACTTTGCTACGACGCACTTGACGGCGGGTTGCTGCTGCGCACCTGCTGCCCTGGCGGGGAGTGAGGGAGAAAACGGACCCTATATAAGGCGGAGCGCGAGTCTGCTCAGGAGTTCTCTCGGATTTGACGACTGTATCGCAACCATGTAATTAAACCGTTCGTTACGTTACCAATTCTCCCACCTCCACTGGACCCCTGGGTTCTTCACTTCGGGGAATGGTCGTCGTCACGAGCCAGGAAGCTCCCGGACGTGCGGCATCAAACCCCGCCTCTAACAACTGGTTGGCAGCGGTTGGGATCGGACCATGCGACATCGTGCTACATCTGCGGGTGAGCGTTTGGACTTTGCTTTGAGATTCGCCAGGCTTCAGATTATGGGTAATTAATTTTGAACTGCTGGGAATCCTTAGTGTTTGACTCGTGCGCTAGGTTTTGGTACAACCTCGCGACAAGTTTTAGAACAAAGCCAAAGCTAAAGAGCAGCGATCATGGATCTGATGAGGTTACTGAGAGCAGATTTACTCTGTTTATGTGAAGAATTGGGTGTGGAGGTGGAGCAAAAGATGAAGAAATCTGAGATCAGTAAAGCGATTTCAGAGAGCGCAGAAGCAGAGGAAATTAAAATTGCGTGGGAACTGCTTCTGAACGCTAAGAGCGAGGCTGCAGCGAGAGAGGAGCAGGCTGCGGCGAGAGAGGAACGAGCGCAGGCTACAGCGACAGAGGAGCGAGCGCTGAAAAGGCTAGAGCTCGAAATTGAACAACAGCGATTAAACTCGCAGAACAGTAGAGTTGGGGCTCCGGTACGAGCAAGTGAGACCGAGTCGTATCAAATGAAGAAGCTCATGCAGCCGTTTAAAGTTGGGGAAGACGTGGGCCTGTTCTTAGTGAACTTTGAGAGGACATGTGAGAAGTTGAGCTTCGCCCCAGAAACGTGGCCGCAACGGCTTTTGACTTTGTTGCCCTGTGAGGCTGCAGAGGTTGTCGCGCGCCTTAGTGCTGGAGACGCGGACGACTACGACAAGGTGAAGTCCAGCCTTTTGAAACGGTACCGCCTTTCTGCCGAGGCGTTCCGTCAAAGGTTTAGAAACGCATCCAAAAAGAGCAGCGAGGGCTACTCGGAATTCGCTTACGGGCTTAAAACCAATTTGATAGAATGGTTGAAGAGCGAGGAAGTGTACGAAAGCCGAGACAAGGTAGTCGAGTGTGTGTGCCTCGAACAGTTCTTTCGTAGCATTCCGCAGTCAGTCAAGCTCTGGGTGCAGGACAGGGTAGGAGTCGACACTGTCGAAAGGGCCGCTGAGCTAGCCGAGGAGTACGCAACGCGTAGAAAGCTGAGCGGAGAGGAAAGCGAACCCGGCCGGAGCGATCAGCGCAAGACCTTCCGACAGGGAAACGGCTCGCGAGAAAACGGGCCCGAGAAGCCCGAAGCAGGACAAAAGGTCCCAGAAAAGAGCGCAGAACACTCGAACGGAGACGAGGCGCGGAAAAGCCAAACAGGGCAGTTCGAGGCTAGGAAGCCGTTCCTGTGCTACAACTGTCAGGAGCCGGGACACACAGCGGCCAGATGTAAGAAACCGCGGGTTGTGTTCTCGACCGTGACCGGTAGTGACGAGGACCTGGAGCTCCTTCGTCCCTATCTTCACGAGCTCCAGGTAAACGGAAAGCCGTGCAGGGTGCTTCGTGACAGTGCAGCGACGATGGACGTTGTTCATCCGTCGTATGTAACGACATCCGATTTTACTGGAAAGGTAGTTTGGATCAAGCAGCTGCTCGAAAAGCACAGTGTCTGTCTGCCTATGGCGACGGTAAGGATAACTGGCCCGTTCGGAGAGCTAGTGACAGAGGCGGCTGTCTCGCAAACAGTCCCGTTGGAGTATCCTTATTTGTTTTCTAACCGGTCAGAATTCCTGCTGCGCGAGAGGGGTCAACAACTGGGAGAGGGACTAGTTCAGTCAGGTACGAGGTCCAAATCGCGTCAGCTCGCCCCTTTGTTGACGAGTGATCCAGAGCCCGAGGCAGCTGTCGGGGAGCAGGCACTACCAGAGTTCGAGGCAGAGAAACGGGATGAGAGGGACCAGGTTGTAGAACAGCCTGACCTCGTAGCACTAGAAAGTGTACGCCGTCCCAACGAGCCGGCGAAAAAGGCGGAGGAAGACGGGATCAGTGAAAGATCTCTCGTAGCTCCGGCGTCACGTAACTTTGGTCCTCTGCTACGAGCAGACGGAGTGTCTTTGACAGTCGAGCAGAAGAGCGACCCTAGTGTGTCAGGGTTTCGCGGTACAGCTCAGGAGATTGCTAGGACCAATGTGACGGGGCATGAAAAAGGCGGATTGTTTTTTCGGCGCTATAAGGACCGCATTTTCACGTCTAGAAATCACGTGAAAATCGATCACTGCGACTTCAGGGCAAGAAAAAGGAAAGGCAAATTTAACGGCAATGCCGATGGGTTGAGCAGATTTTTCTGGTATCACCAAAAGCGGGAGTGATGATCTCAGAGGTCTCCGTCATCCACGGGAATGAGGATCAAAGTGGGGGCACTTCGTTAAAACCCCAACAAGACCTCACAAATTGCAAAAAGTTTTTGTCTTTTGTATTTTGTTCATAGTGACCTCTTTGGAAAAATGAGTTGTGTTTTGGCGACAGCGGGTCTCGATACCCGCAATTGTCCTAAGGTTTTAAATTTGTAGTTTTTTTGCAAATTTTTGTAATCCGTAGTCCAGTCTGGCGGGTCTCTGGCGAATTCCGAGCGTTTGGCTGCTGTGTGGCGTGGTGTTGTGTGGGACGTTTCCGCTAATGCCTCCGTTGTAAGAGGTTTGGGAGTTTGTTGGGTGCTTGCAGCGTCTTCTCAAGGCCTACTCCAAGCCCACCTCTTCAGGCCAGCGATCGTACCACCGGCCTTTCGAGGTTTCCCTGGCCCCGGAGGGGCTGTTAAGAATGGAACCTTCGGCGACCTTCTTCCGAGTTTCAACGCGGCGGAAACGAGTCATGATCTGTCCGGGAACGTCGCCTGCTGGACGGGGCCTACGCGAAACGAGTCTCGAGGAGTACGGACCCGGCGCCTACGTGTCTGCGCCTGCGGAGACAGGTCTCGACGCGCCCGTGACGTCAACGGGACGTGTGTGCGTGCGTGCGGCTTGGTGCGCTCCGGAAGGGGAGAGAGGCCGGGCCTAACTGCGGAGAAGACAGGTCTCGACGAGTCCGTGACGTCAACGGGACGTGTGTGCGTGCGTGGGGCTTGGCGCGCTCCGGAAGGGGAGAGAGGCATGACCTAATTGCGGAGGACCATGGCTACGACGCACTTCTGGCTACGACGCGGCGGACTTTGCTACGACGCACTTGACGGCGGGTTGCTGCTGCGCACCTGCTGCCCTGGCGGGGAGTGAGGGAGAAAACGGACCCTATATAAGGCGGAGCGCGAGTCTGCTCAGGAGTTCTCTCGGATTTGACGACTGTATCGCAACCATGTAATTAAACCGTTCGTTACGTTACCAATTCTCCCACCTCCACTGGACCCCTGGGTTCTTCACTTCGGGGAATGGTCGTCGTCACGAGCCAGGAAGCTCCCGGACGTGCGGCTCAAACCCCGCCTCTAACACCCCGAAGATTGTCACCGTCTTGTACAAATACGAAATCAAATGGTGTATTGTATGAAGGGATAACCATAAAGTGTCAAGAATGCGCACGAGCCCGCCGTAATGGCCAGTTCACACACTTGCGTCTGTTTACGACCTGTTGTGGCATCTTGCGACGAGAGAACACACTGGCGTGCTGGTGCCTTCTACGAGGTTGCCCTGGAACTGCATTTTACTACAGCGAAGGTTCTACAGTATTTGCAAGATTCAATTTACATACCGTCTACGAGAAATGGTTGTCTGTAACACTAAACATTTTTCAAGCATGTAACAAAAGAATGATGCGTAAAAAAAAAAAAGGAAATATACGGACATGTATTGCACATTGCCCCACAATTGTGTTGCTACATGAAACGTTCCTGGTTTAGCGCTAGTAACCTCCAGGCATTTCTTCTCAAGCTCCGCCTCCACGGCTCTCGACTGCATAGACTCATTGACCCATTGACTTTTCCCGTCCAGTTGGCCTGCGTCTACAGAGTATGGGGAATGAAGGGCTGCGGCCATCGCGCGTCAATGTTCCCGCTAAATTTACCGAGTGGGAAAACTGAATTTGCGTGTAGGTTACGTGACATCAAGCCATCTCGCAACATTTTCCCCGCTAAATTTAGCGAAAAAATTTGCGGCTGGTCATGTGTCAATTTTTCTGCTAAATTTAGCGGGAAAACTGAATTAGTGGGTACGTCACGTGATGTGAAGTCGCGCAATGTGAAGTGGCGCAACGTCATTTTTCCAGCTAAATTTAGCGGGGAAATTTGCAATTACGCTTTTTGTGGCTTCACTTATTCCAAGAACCCATCCTAAAACGTTTCCCATTAATACATGGAAATGGCGAGTGTTCCACGGCTGCCCTATGCAGTGCCCTCTCTCGTCGCAAGAGATCACAAGAAGTCGTGACGCACTCTGTCGTAAACAGTCGCAAGTGTGCGAGAGACTCTGCAACCTCGCAGTGAGCGTCTTTTTTTTTTTTTGGTCAATTACAAGTACTTGCATACCTATATGATGCGGCAATATACTGTTTGGCATAAAATAAATGCAGAACTTGGGGAACAAAACTCTGAGTTAAAAAGTTGCCAACACCAACGCTAATAAAGCAAAGGCGCACCGAAGCCTCGCCACACAGTAACACCTGCCATGTCCCACAACGACGCAACCTAGAATGATCAAAGCCCATGGACCATATCCCTTACGTCAACGTGACGTCATCACGCACAGATGGCACTAACTCGGCGACTGGGACCGAGCCCCGCCGTCCTTCCACGTATTGACTGCACACGAGGCTTACTGGAACGCTGGGGCAGCACTCGTGTCTAATCAGCGCCCGCGCTCCGTCTCACTGTCGTGACGTCAAGATGCTCGTGCACTGGCTTTGATTTTTCTATGTGGTGTTGCTCACACACGTGCGAGTGTGACAAGTGTGCGTCCAAAGTCTAAAACTCATTCTACAGTCTCTCCAAAAGGAGCATTAAAGACAATTTTGCTTGCCAGGGGTTCGATACACTGCCCTTCTCTTTCCAAAATGCTTTTGTTATTTCTTCTTAAAGAAAAAATGAAAACAAAATGGGCCGAAATTGATGCTGCCATTACCCCGATTCTCGAAGAAATGCGTTGGCATTTCGCGCAGTGGTTGTATATAACAAAGCACGGTGAATGCAGCCTCTCGGCACTTTTCTGCAATATCAACGTTCCTGTAACTCCTCTTCTCCTTTGTGTGAACAAATTTGGCTTATAAAGAGCGATGGCGCAGCAGGACAGTGGGGCTAGGGCATACTTCTTGGGATGCTGGCAGGGCACCTCGAAGCGGACTGTATGGAGGGCCAAGGTTGGTTAATATTTTATAATCAGCCATCCGCAGACTATTGCTGTAAAGCGGCGCGAACGAGGGGCAGGGAGGGGTTTAACATGCGCACCAGCAATACGCCCGCCGCCCCACTATGCGGCACCGAAATTGGCGAAAGGAAACGCATCCGGTGATCTTTGGTTGCCAACGGGGCCGTGGTGCAATCCTGCAGCGACCTTTCAAACTATGTAAACGTGTGCTCCAACCCAACTGAGGTCATCGCACGTACCAAGACACTAATGCGAACGCATTAAAAGAAGTAGACAAATATTTTTGAAGTGAAATGCTTGCCGAGAGCCCGGGAGAGAAACAGACAGGTGTGACACTTGGGTCGAACTCTGCAAGGGCAGCTACGAGGAACAGCAAAGTGTCCAGACAATGCTTCCATTTGGTTTGGCTACGTGATGCGATTAGGTCACATTCTCTATTCAAGTAATCGACTTGTAAACTAAGCAACCACCCGCTAGATCGGACCTTGGTTGACGACGTCTCAGGTAAATCTGCTCAAATCAAGCTCAATTTCAGTATCCCTATGGATCCCGATGAGAAGGCTAAAGGGGCACCGAGGCCGGTAGGACCGGCTCCAGTGTCACTTCGGTCGGCAACACCACGGACTCACCTGAATGACGTCAAGGACGAGGCCCGCTCCGACAGTTCCGAACCCCGCGATGAGGAACGGCACAAACACCTGGATCGCAACCGACCACAAGGGCTCCGGCGCCGGGTCGCCAAAGTTCCCTTCTCTCGCACGAGTCCTCCCCTTGAGCCCCGAGTCACCGTTATTCAGCTCGCCGTTCTCCGTCGGCAACAGCGGCTCTTTGTCCACGGACACCACCTCGTCAGCCGCCCAGTCGTCGTCCGAGTTGGCGGACAGCGCCACCATCTCAGAGCCCGCATCCCCCGCCCCTCGAGGTGGCGGTCCCTCCTGGGCCCACCAGTCAGGCGTGGCACCATCCTCCTGCGTCGCGGCTTGGCGTCTTCGGATTTGCTAGTGGCACTTGCTTCGGCCGGGGCTATCGAGCCCATCGTGGTCCCGCTGGCATCGGGTTGGCTGGAGTCCTGCAAGAGCACGAGATACTCGAGATCGGTGCGCGGAAGTAGGCCCAATCCTCGGACGGGATCAAACATGCTAATGCGTAGTTTGAGACAGATAGAGGTGGTGTATACACCTTTCCGGCACTTATTAGCCGAGTGAAAGAAATGCAGAGTCGCTGGGCTGTGGATGTGTTAGAGGCATCCCATATTCCCCTCGGAATGCCTCGGTGACCCAAGCGTCCGCCAAGTTCCCCGCTACACGCCATCGTCTCCTCGACCAAGCACTCAATATCCCAAAGGATAGCCTGTCCCGCACAGAGGGGCAATTTGTCCCCAGAAAGGCAATGGGTAGACTTTGGGTGTGCCGAATGGCCCAAAAATCTAAACTTTAAAAAAAGAAAAAAAGAAAAAAAATATCAAGGTGGAAATTAGGTGGGCAATGTTTTGGCAGATGGTTAGCTCTGGATTTTTTTTCGGCTGTACGGTGGTGACATGTTTACAATCATTTAATCATCTTGTAACAATATAGGCAACTCACACTTTCCTCAATCTGCCGGGTACGACGTATGCGTGTTTCACGACCTCAACAATCGTGAAATACGGGATCTTCTCAACTGATCAAATAGCTTGCTGCCCCTTACTGTATTATCTCCATGACAAGGCCGACTCATTGCTGCCTCTTTTTATTTTTGTGTTTTTGACATAGGATATTTGACATAATTTTTGACACCTTGATAAATTTAAGAAAAAGAAAAATCAGAAATCTGCCAGGAAACATTGTTGCGGAAGAGGCCGTGCACGCGCCAGAAACGTTCGAGGTCAACATATGCCTTTTAGAAAGCTAGAAATTGGTCTTTTGAGAGGCGGCAAGGGGTTTTACTCGGTGCTCAATGCGTTCTACAGCCATGAATTAAAAAAATTGCAGGGTCTTTTGAGTTTCAACGTAACGCACTCGAGGTGCGCTCTCTTTTTTCAACGGAACAAGCAGTCACACACGTGGCTCCTAAGCACAGTGAGGAGTCACCGACGTCACCGTAGCTCGCAGGAAGAAAAGCATTCACGCAGACGAAGCGAGACACAGGAGATACGAGTTGGACAACAGCGTGGATCCCAGGACAGTGCAAGCATACAACGGGTCGTATGACACGAGATCTGAAAAGAACGACTTCACTTACGTGGACTCATCGTGGATCAGTACCGCTCGCTAACCGCGAGGCTGCCTAGGTGCGAAAAAAGACAAAAGTGTTTTGGCTTGACATGTGGCGATCGTGAAGAGGTTCGCTATCGTCCGCTGGACCCGACAGCTCACGATTATCAGCACACACGCTGGGCCCTACCGGACACTGCGTAACAAACGAGTGGTCAGCTGCCGCGTACGTGTCTGGAACAACTGTTTTCGCGGCGATTGTTGTTGGACGCAGAGGTTGTGCCGAAACTTATACGCTCACTTGTGAATACCGATGAGCTGTCGGGAGCCCGAGAGAGGTTTCCACTCACCGATGGCTGTCGATGGATTAGTCCGTTTCGGTTAGAACTGGAGCTATGTCAATAGCATCGCCCACAACCGTCGCACTGCCCGCCCGCCGTCCGAAAGTCGAAGAATTTTTCTTTTTCTCGAATTTTGTTTTGTGTTACTTGACGAATTTGATTCCCTTAGACCGCTGGCTGCCGCTGGTTTGGCGCAGGCGGCAGCAGGATTGGCAGGATGCGGTCGATTGCTCGGCTTCTGTCACGGAGCAGATTAACCTTTCACCGCTTTAACTACATATACTAAGAAAAATTTGCGAAATAAAACTATTGTATTTAATAATAGTTTTTCTTCGAACATAGTGCTTCGATGGCTTCGATACTGGTGCCTAGAACAAGTTAAGAAGCCGAAACTGGCCGAAACTGCACTAAGCTACGTCACAGGAAACGGAGAGGACTGCTGGAACGCAACAAGTGAACGCAATAACACGACAAAATCCCTCTAGCGTCCTCGACACAACTGTTAATATTATTAATAGTAATATATTTATTTACTACGATAGTATTTGTTTAAACATTCTACTCAAATTAATTAGCTTTTTATTTATTGCATTTGTAATTTCTTGCGCTTCCATTCGTCTCCTAGCAACGAAGTGAAGGCATACGAAGTAAAAATCGTGTGAAAACACGTGTGGGAGATCGTCCGCTGCAGTGTTTTGTGTTTGACAAACATCGCGCCGTACTCAACAAGAAGACAAGAATGCCACATTCGTCCAAGCAGCTGTTGAACACCAGTAACCTATTACACTAGTTTTAAAAGCTCGCAAAGGACTCGTTACACACCGTCTCAACTTGGGAGTGCCAGTCGGCGGGCTCGCCAGTGGCCGCAGCGATGAAGAAGCGACTGTTCGTGGGGAACCTTTCGTCGACGGTGAAGCAGGATGAACTTCGCGAGAAGTTCGAGCGGTTCGGGCACGTGGAGAACATCGAGGTGCACACCAAGCGGGACGAGTGCGGGAACCCGTTCAAGACGTTCGCCTACCTCGACATGGAGCTCGGCCAGGAGAACCTCGTCAGCTGTGAGCGGTCATGTTAATTGTTCCCTATGCGGTGAGAAACTGAGGGAGAGGAGGAGGTGAGAGCGTGCGGCGGCGTTAGAGCGCCGAACGCCAGATTGCAGGAGAAGCAGACGACGCTCTTGTTCGCTCTGATTGGAGGAGAGGCAGTGGATAGGCAGAGACAGCCAGCCTTAGCGTCTACCCACTATCCTTCCGATCGGAGCTTGGCGCTCTGAGGCCACCGCACGCTCTCATCTTCTCCTCTCCCTTAGTTTAATTTCTCACCGTATAGTTACAGACAAGGTGAGAACGGAGCCATTTCTCTTTCGAATGCCGAGCCTCGAGCATACGTGTGCATGCATGCTCGTGGTTGTTCTCCCCTTGTCACTGACCATGTGGAGAGCAAGTTTGTCTGCTGCTTGTGCAGGGGTTGCGGTGACGTCTGAATGCCGAGCTCTGATTGGCTATAATTGAAAAATAATGGGCAGACCTTGAAGCTAGCTGCCTTGAGGTCTACCCACTATTCTTCAAGTGGAGCTCGACGTTCTGACGTCACCGCAATCCCCTGCGCAAGAAGCAGACGAACTTGCACTCTGCATAGCATCTCTTCGTTGCCTGCACTACACTTTGCGGCAGTTCGACGCAGGGGCGGATTTAGAGGGGGGGTCTGGATGTCCTGACAGCCCCTCTTGAATTCTGCTTGTGTAAACATTTAGGGTGTGGAAATGGGAAGGGGGGGTCTTAAACATATGATACGCTGACCAATACCTGACCCCCCCCTCAAGAAATACTGGCGTCCGCCCCTGGTTCCACGTGATGGTGGCTCTGCGACAGTGAATGTCTGAAAGAAGAGTCAGGCTGGCGTATACTTCTCATGAGCTGAACCTGAAACGGAAGGAAAGGGAGGCAGGTAGAAAGAGTGGCAACACACAACGTCTCCAAAATTCAGCTATTTTAGGGGCTGTCCAAACAGGACATTGCCGCAAATGCCGTGTACATCAAAAGAAAACAAAAAAACAAATGCTTCTAGAAATATGTGAACGTTACAGTGTGCAAGCACGTTTTTCGGGAGGATGTCAATCGTGCAAACAGCACGTCTTTTCCCCTCGCCTCCTCGCGATTGTCTCCTCCCGTTCCTTGTTTTCGGGAGGTTCGGGACTGACAACAACAGCGGAGTCTTTGATGACAGCTAGCAGAGTGTGTACGTGGCTGTTCGAATCCATGTGATGACCACGCTCTAAGCCTTTGTCCAAGAACGGAAGCGGAAGGTAGCTTTCCTTCCGGCAAAAAAGAATGTCCCAAAGTGGACCGTAACCGAAAGAAAACCTCCACTACTGGTACAGCAAATGCTGCGAACTACAGAAAACGTGTCCTGTTTGGACAGCTTTACCTGTTCCCTCTTTATTGCCTGTCAGACACAAACGCTGGTTCTGCAACAGTGGATGTCTGAAAGAAGGGTAAATGTGCAGGCAAGCCTGAGAATACTTGACATGACTGAACCTGAGACATTGAAGTAGACTTTGTGTGTTGTCTCGCTTTTTATGCGTCTTCCCTTTCCTTTCCTGTCTCAGGTTCAGTCATATTAATGGATGTCCACTGCTCCACTTGACAAGCATTCTACCAATTATGTTCGCAGACATAAGGGAAACAATTTTTTTCAGCAACCTGTCGTGACTCTAAAGCAAATGTATGCAGGCCAGCTGGGTTAAGACAGAAATGGTAAATCCTGGAGCACAGGAAAGTTAAGAAATAGACACACTCCAAACGCAACTAAAATTCAATCGCACAGAGACATTCTGAAATAGGCGCACAACCAGCCAAAGTACACAGATAATGCAATGAAAGAATCACTGAGAAACTAGGAACTACCATACAAAATAACTTTGACAACCAAAATTTAGGAATTGCTATATACAAGTAAAATTTGACAAACAAGGGTTGCCAAAGCTCTTTAGAAGCTATCAGTACGAAAGAACTTCGACAACTAATTGTTTTCAAAGTCTTTAGGAACTACCACACTCAATTATTCTTTTGTTGCATTAATTTTAAGAGTATACTTTGGCTGGTCATGGACCCATTTAAATTAAGAAAATATTGCATCTCTCCTACACTACACAACTCCTATGGCAATGTTTTGGTCCTTATTCTCAGCAAGTACCAAACAGATTTATTTGGATATAATTTTATTAAAAACACACAAAAAGAAAAAAAGCTTAATAGCTTTAAGAAATAGCTTGTTTCGATTTTGTGGTGAATGTTTTTTTACATGACCTTGAGTTACTTCAAAATGCCCCTTTTTAACCCCTCATTTACGAGCATTCCTGAAACCAACCGGGCCACACATACAACTTCTGATATTTGGAAGCTGTACATGATTTCTTTCTAAGACTATCTCTTATAAGAGTTTGCTTCCATGTGTTTTTGTTTCGAAATGACTGGAGAAAGTTTGCACTCTGGCAAAAGCCAGAAATGTCGGATCTCAATGGCATTTTCTCTCCTAGAGTAACTGCATATGCTCCGCTTGCAAAGCAGAGTATTGCAATGGTGCTCCCAGGTGGCCATGTTGGATCCAAGGCCGCACTGCGGATTTAGAAGCAGAGATTCGGCCAATCGTTTGCCAATGGCTGGCAATGGTCCTTTGGCCAGTGGCCATCAGCCATCGGCCTAGCATTGGCCAATGAATGGCCACTCTTTGGCTATTGGCCAGAAGACCATCGTCAGCCAGTGGCCATGCTTCGACGAAATCCGTGCTGCTTGGGTGGGTGTATCCAAAAAGAAAATATAATAAAATTTCAGTGCTTCGTGAAAAATGTAAGGGTCAATTAAGTTTAGCTGATTCGGGTGACGTAACTAAGACCTTTGTTTTTTAAGTTATTTTTGTATGCACGATAAACTCTAACGTTATTATGTGAATTTGCATAGGCAGGATCTAATCGAGCTTTATTTTTGTGCTTTTTGCCTGTCCACTGCATATCAAGTAATATGTGTGATAGAACTAAATGTGATTTCAAAATGGGACATTGTGGGAATGATAATACATTCTGAATAGCTACGAGATGCAGGTCCCCACTGAATACAGGTTCACAGCAAGATTCGGTTTCTGCTTTGGCATCCAACCAAAAATCTTGAATCACGGATGGAAGAGTCAAACAAGATTCTTCACTTAAACAGAACACGTGCATCGAAGCCTGCCAGAAAACTTTGGTCCGGATTAATATTTTCTGGCTCATATCCAAAGAATGGAACAATGGCACCTTCCCAGTCCCAGCTCTTTCATATCTAGGTCAAGGGTCCAAAGATAGCGAATACAAAAAACCTATATGCTGTCTCTATTTTTTTGTAGAAATTACTAACTCTTTCGTGAATAGCAGAGTTTAGTCGGGCACAAATGCAGCACCCCAGTGCCATCTGGAATAAGAAAATCCCTATTTTAGTTCAAATTCAACTGCTATATACTGGTGCAATAAAATTTTAGCCGTGTTTGGAGTTTTTTGTTTGTCAATCCTTTCCCCTCACTACTGGGAGCCAATCAACTTATTTCCCAGGTAGCATGCCCAGTCATTAATAAGGATTTTTTTCCATTTTGTCTGCATGCATATTGTAATATTCCAAGAGATAGCCCACTTAAAGGGGCCCTGCAATCATATTTAAGCGTCTACCTTTTTTGCGGTTTCCACGTCCCTTGGGGTTCGGGCAAGCCAGCGGGCACGGAGAGAGTCACTAAATATCAGTGCGTCATATTTTAACCGGACGACGCGGAAACCTCCTCCACCGACGAGAGCGACCCGCGGTGCCGAAAGCGCGCAAAATGTGACGTCTTAGGTCCTGGGCTTACTACTGGTCAGAGCCGCTAAAAGCTTTTTTTTTAGTCGAGATACAAAATATAAGTGTCGCGAACCGTTTCAAATATGTATGAAAGTAGTTTTTGTTCAGTATTTTAGATCAGAAAAGAAACAAATGCAGTTTATAAAGTACAGAAACAAGAAATGACCCGTCGACATACCCGCCACCAAGCAGCGGAAAAAGCGGCGCATATTAGAAAGGGCTAGTGGGATGAGGCGCCGATGAACGGCGAGCGTAGAAAGGTCCCGGAGCGTACAAAGGCCATTTGGCGGTATGGCAGCGCGAAGTGGCTCCCGTCCTGTACTGGTCTCTACCCCGTGTTTGCTGTCGTTTGTGGCCAATGAAGTGTTATGCCGAAATAGTCTTTAATCGCGCAGCAAATGCAATGTGAGTCGCCCTGGCCGCCCGCTTCATACAGCCTATCCAACACACGGTTTAGTGGCGCCCTCTCGAGCCGTCGACACGAAGTGCGGCAGCCGTGAGCGCTCGATGAGTTCACTATACCAACTCTAGTTCACGGCCACTCAAGCCAGGACCTACGACGTCATGAAAGCGGTTATTTTTTGCTTGTTTTTGTAATTCTAATTTGCCTATAACTTTTAAAATAAAGCGATTTTTGCAAAAAGAAAAGTTTCATTAAGTTACTACGTTCAGTGCGCTTAGGTTCGGTGCAAATTAAAAATCAGTCAAAACGCTGTTGCAGGACCCCTTTAAAGTCGAGAGCAAATTGGGGGAAAATGGGAGTGGGCTAACTTTCAATGTATAACCAAGAAAAGTTGGAAAAACATCTTGTAGCAAAAGAATGCGAAGGTGCGTTTACGCTTCGTTCACTCACCATCAAAGCCTTTAAACGAGCGGTCACTATCACTGTCACACAAAATGTCGATCACTTCGTCACATAGCTCCTGTGGTCTTCCGAACTTGCCATCGCAGCAGGGGTGCTAGGAACCAAAGACGACCATTCTTCCCAGTTGGCCTTTATCGCCTGCCTAACTGTCCTTGTTTCCGCCGAGGTCACCATTGGCCCGGGCATTGCAATTGCTAGAAGTGGGCTATCTTTCGGTGTTTTGAGAAAAATACTGAATCGTGCCAAAAGTAGGGGTGGGTTATCTTTCGGGGTGGGGCATCTCTCCGGATATTACGCTAATACGTAGTAGTTTGAATGTCTGCCTAGTAGTCTAGACAATCTCATGTTTGTTAAACAATCCCTCCATTAGTGTGCCGACAAGAAGTGCTTCTTGTTAACAGGCATCAAGACCTACCACGGTGCCAAATGGAAAGGCAGCGAGATGTTGGTGCAGGTTGCAAGGAGAGCTACATCCAGAGGTATCTGTCCTGCTTTCTGTTGGTCTCTTCTCGCAGCCTGGGGAGATATTTATTATCTGTCTTGTGTGTTCTTCCACTTTCCGTACCGAGCACCCCACATTCTTCCACTTTCCCTACTGTGCACCCCACAGGCTGGCTGCTTTGCTGAGGGTTTTCAGCGGAGCAGGCTCGAATAGCGGGGAACTAAAGGGACAGTCAAGCAGATCTGTTCTGCCCAAAAATACCAGAGGTACAACATTCACATGGTTGATCGTGTTGCACTAGGTGTTGCTGTTTAATGAGATCAACCTGTTTTCCAACACAAAATATTTTGCAGTCGACTTGCAACGGACCTTTTTCAAGCAACGAGCACCGTCTGGGGGTGTTATCTGCGAAGTACAAGTGAAGGAGCGTTGGGTTGACAAGTGAAGGGCAGCCCCACGCTCGTTCACCTGTCTGAACAGATTGGCAAAGTGCCATTGTATCGGTTTCTTTTAATTTTTATGCCCCCTACTACCGACTTTCAAAAAATGAATCGTTGAATGGACTAAATACACGCAAAGATAGGTGCCGACAACGTTGGTCTGACAGCGTGAAGCAAGGGTTGGATAAAAGGTGTACGATGTGCATAGACTTACTCAAAAAAGGTGCATTTTTAGGATCTGTTTTTTGGGATATGTGAATAAGCATAAAAACATCATCACTAATATCAGAAGACATCTTTAGTTCTGAATAGGAAAAGAAGCTTCATGGTCAGAAAACCGACACCACTGCCAAACGAATGGTGTCACGGGACTAATCCAACACCGAGCAGATGTAAGTTGTGCTTTCTTTGAAGCAGCCGGTTATGTTACTTCTGCTTATGGTTACACCGGCACAAAATATTTCTCTTGCTGGTGTTAGTAAGCACCTGTTGGCTATGTTTCGAGTGCAAAGTGGAACCAATCGTCCTGCTGCTGTTTCATCTAGTAGCCGTCAGTGTGGTGACATTAGCTGGGACTTGTCAACCGAGAAAAGAAATTTTTGTTGAGTCATATGGCGCCAGTCATCATTCCCATGTATGATTCGATAAAGAAGTTCTCAGCATTCACATTGGGTTGGGAGATAACACCTTGGGATCATAGTTACATTTTACCTGGAGACTTTCAAGACCCCTTAGCATGTTTCACTTTGTATTTGGTTCTGTTATTGTGGCTAAAGAGGTAAATAGACTGGTGGCCAACTGTATGGACTGAAACTTGAAAAGAACAGGAAATAGTTTGCTCTGCTGATCTGCTTTCACTTGTCCTTCTGTCACCTACTCAAGAGGTGAGACTACTTTCCACCATCTTATTTTAGGTGCTAACTTTTCTACAGCAATATTCTACTGTGTTGGAGATAATTTGAGAAATTATGTATCTTTTCCAGATGTTTATTTGACTTTCGTATCTCAATTATTCTTTGTCAGATACCTGCAGGGCGTAGTTACGCACTTTGCCGAATTTTCACTTAGGGGGGGGGGGAGGGAGGGAGGGAGGGAGGGAGGGAGGGAGGGAGGGAGGGAGGGAGGGAGGGAGGGAGGGAGGGAGAGAGAGGGAGGGAGGGGGAGGGGAGGGAAGGGAGGGGATACATAGGACTTCCGAATTGCCGTAAATGCCAGACATTCACTTTGACAGATTTGATACTCGAGAGCTTAGTCACCTTTGTGTTGTACATAATGAAAAAATACACAGCGCAAAAGGACATAAAGGGAAGAGACACACCGGATCGAACAGAGTGCTGACTCGCCACTAGATATTTTAATAGAAGAAAAGGAGAAAGAGAAATATTTTGGTCACCATAAATCGCACGTGTAACCTGTGCCATGATATGTGGTCGTTATGGCACGCGCTGGGCCTTCATAGTCAGTTTCATGAACTCTAACTCTTTGTTGGACAACGAGACAGGTGGTGTGCTGATACAACTTGATCCTCCACTGTGGATGTAAAAAGCTTCCAGCACCTCTTGGGTTGTTTTGTCCCGGTGTTTTCCCATAACTGTGGTGGTATCAAATGACGGTTCACATAGACACTCTTTACAGTGAAGTGAAAATTTCTACCCTCCGTGGCTCTGAGGGAGTAGTCGTGCTCACGGAGCCTGTCATTTAGGCAGCGTCCTGTTTGCCCAATGTAGGTGCAGCCGCAGGATAGTTGTATGTTGTAAACAACACCCGTGGCACATGGCACAAATGGCTTGGCGTGCTTTTTTGAACATCTGTTTTTTAGACTTCCCTCTGCCTTGGCGTTGACTCTTGGACAAATCTGGCTCATTTTTTGTGGAGCTGAAAAGACCACTGGGACTCCATAGTGGTTTCCAACATTTTTTAGATTATGAAAAATCTTGTGTGAATAAAAAAAAAAAAAAGAAGCTTGCCAAGTTGTTTGTGTTATGTGCCACGGGTGTTGTTTACAACATACCACTATCTTGCGGCCGCACCTACATTGGGCAAACAGGACGCTGCCTAAATGACAGCCTCCCCAAGCACGACTACTCCCTCAGAGCCACGGTGGGTGGGAATTTTTCACTTCACTGTAAAGAGTGTCTATGTGAACTGTCATTTGATGCCACCACAGTTATGGGAAAACAGCGGGACAAAACAACCCGAGAGGTGCTGGAAGCTTTTTACATCCACAGTGGAGGAGCAAGTTGTATCAGCACACCATCTGTCTCGTTGTCCAACAAAGAGTTAGAGTTCATGAAACTGACTATGAAGGCCCAGCGCGTGCCATAACGACCACATATCATGGCACAGGTTACACGTGCGATTTATGGTGACCAAAATATTTTTCTTTCTCCTTTTCTTCTATTAAAATATCTAGTTGCGAGTCAGCGCTCTGTTCTATCCGGTGTGTCTCTTCCCTTTATGTCCTTTTGCACTGTGTATTTTTCATTATGTACAACCAAAACCAACTAGCCCAACTTTCTACTTTATTACACCTTTGTGTTGTGCTTCTGACAGAAGCAGCTTTCCTATGGGCCAGCATGTGGTCAGGAAGGCTCGTTATAACCATGAACTTTTCACTACCCTCGAAATTTCTGTCAAATTACATATAGTTACAACAGCTGAAAATTTATTCCAGCCAACTTTTAGTAGAAATTCGGCGTGACGTCTGACATCATGACAGCCAGTGATTCCAGTGACTTGACCTGAGTGCATCACGTGTTCTTGGCATTTCTACAGGAGGCTTTAGCAACTTGTTTAAGGCCAGCTCACACGTGCACCACAGTGCTGAGATAGCGCTGCATCAGTGTTGCATCAGTGCCAATGTCAGCATTGAGCTAGCGCTGTGTCACATCTATAAACGAGAAAAGCCAGGTCTCATGTGGCAAAGACTGCTGATACAGCGCTTTTGAGGCGCAAAGTCAATGCTGCACAGCGCTGGACTAGCACTGTGCTCTACGTGTGAACAGACCTTTGCTCATGTTCCTTCTCCATCTGTCTCCCTCGGCGAATAGGCGGTATGTTTGGTGTTGCAGGATCCAACGAGAAGCCAAGAGCCTGCAACAGAAGAAAGAAGAAAGCGGTGCAGCAACCCTGTCCCAGCATGTATCCTTTGCCGGGGTTTGCGGCAGGGACACCGCCTCTGCCGGATTCGCTTTTACAGCTTGGTATAATGTGACAAATGGCATTGCGCTGCACATGTGCATTTTTTATTTGCAGGAACATTTGCATCACCATCTCACAAGTTTTGTGAGACACTGAAAAAACAGCAGTAGTGTGAGTGCTCTCAGTTGGGTTGCTTGGTTGCTCTCAATTGGGCCACATTATCTCTTCAGACTTTACACTCAGTATAAGGGCCTAAATGATGGACAAAATTGTGTTCCAGTTTTAGCAGTGCAGTTTGCAGTTATTGCGACTGATTTACCACCTCTCCCTAATCATGTTTATGTTGCTAGCTAACCGCCTTTATGTCATAATTACTATTTTCAGTTTTTGCTATTTCAAAAAGATCCTTTTGTTGATTTACTTAATTACCCCCAAAGGTCCCAAGAAGGGCATTAGTCAAAAGGTTCTATATGGGGCAATAATGCTTATGAGTAGGCACAATGTTAATTACATAATTATGAACATATGAATGTACTCAACAGAATTCCTAGGTAGAATAAAACTATAAGGTGTACCAAGAAAATTAAAAGAAATTGGGGAAGGGGCATGAAACATTAGTCCCCGTAGCCATTATTAAGGACTGGAGTTGCTAGTTAGAAACATTATATTCAACAAACCTTCATAGTTATTTCAAAAACTCGTAGTACAATCGAGGAAGTAAGTTTGGTAGAACAACTAAGTTTGAGGACAAAGTCGGTTACCTTAATTTATTGAGAGTTTACCATCCTTAAAAGACCACCCACCCTGATCTCGTGCCCAACTTCTTGTTTTCGAAAATACGAAAAGGACTATATTTTTTATGGATATCAAAGTTGGTCTACTCTCTCTTCCCTGCCTAATTTTCCCTTAATTCAGGGCAGGCCATCCCATTACAAAGTGGTAGTTACAGAGATATTCCCTCGTAGGACCGATCCGTGGAGCTGGGGAAGAGAGCATTTTCGGGTGTTGGTATTGCAGTCCCTGCCACATTGGCCGGGAAATTTTCCGGCCAACACGAGATCGCAGTTCCTCCGCGATGCCCTGCCCTTGACGTCTTGCCCACCGTCAGGCCAACGACTCTGGGATTGTCCACCCAGTCCGTGTGAAGGTCGAGAACATCGAAGAGAAGTTTAGAAGGCTGGCCGGTCAGCCCGAACACGTCGCCAAACCCATGACACCCGGTGCCAAAAAGAGGCTGGTAGGTGCCCCCTACACATTGGCTTGCTCGCATTTACTGCATCGCGCACGAGTCTGGGAGTGGACAAAGCAAATGGGACAGTGGCTGAGTGTAGCAAATGTGACCTTGAACGATCCACTCGCATATATGTTTTTGTTTTTGTTGTTATTTAGGAAAGAACACGTCGGAGTGTGCTTTGTGGCACTCTTAATCTACAGGGTGTCACAAAAAGAAATTTACAGGG
Organism: Ixodes ricinus; assembly: GCA_037355805.1. NCBI lineage: Eukaryota > Metazoa > Arthropoda > Arachnida > Ixodida > Ixodidae > Ixodes > Ixodes ricinus. The sequence goes on from JAZHYW010032604.1 coordinate 77,373, forward strand.
ATTCTTTTACCGCAAAAATAAGCTAGTCATCGCCGAACGCTCATTCTCCGCCCAAAGGTAGCGCTAGAGGTCACAACCAGATGCCAAAGTTTCAGCCCGATCCGATACCTTATTCAAAAGTTATAAATGATTTTCTGAACATTTCAATGGGAAAATGGCGGCCGACGGAGTTTTTGAATCTGTGGGGCTCTATGGCACCAGAAACCGAAAACGGGCAAAAGTGGGCTCCATTTTCCCATTGCAATTTTCAGAAAATCGCTTATAACTTTTGAATAAGGTGTCGGATCGTGCTGAAACTTTGACATCTGGTTGTGACCTCTAGCGCTACCTTTGGGCGGAGAATGAGCGTTCGGTGATGCCTAGTTTATTTTTGCGGTAAAAAAAACACTGTAAATTTTTTTGGTGACACCCTGTAGTGTCTGTTATCTGTAACGCTCACTCGAAGCTGACTCGCAGATTTGTTCCTATAAATTACAGTTGGAATGAGGTGATATGTATAGAAAAGGGGCATCAGCTACCTTCCTTTCAGCAACCTGCCAAGAAGGGGTCTAGGTCATTTTCTATTTTACTCTCACCTCGCTTTCGTGGTCAAATGGACCCGAGGAACCGGGAAGGGATCCTTGGCTGCATTCAAATGAAGACGAGGGTGTTCCTCGAGATCAAAAAGTTTGAGGACTCCCACGTTACAGGTTCTCCTCCTAAACTCGTAAAATTATGTATTTATTTGTGGGCTGTTTGGATTTTAAATACTGTATATATATACACGGTGTTTCACGAAAGGTTGACAACTTTGATATTGTGAAAACTACGCTTTGCAACAAAAAAAGGCTTGTGTCGTTTTGGTCCTGGGCCAGGGGCTTACTTAAGAAAATTATTATAGTCTGGGATAATTAGAGTTAATTAGTTTTGCCTAATTAACTTTTTTAATATTGTGTTTAAGGGCATGGTTTCAATGAAAAAACATCGCTCAGCATCATCGAAAAACACTAAATCAACAACTTTCAGAACTATAGAAGGCACGCGCAGCATTTTACGGCTTTCTGAAAAACCACACAAATTCTACGGGTTTTTAAGTTTCGGTTTGCAATCGGAGCGCGTCTCGGTCCCAACGGCACCGCGCCCCATGGAGAAATAGTGCAACCAACTTCTGCTGCGCTGTCCTCTCGCAACGCAGCAAAGAGTGGTTGCACTATTTCTCCACGGGGGCGCGGTGCCGTCGGGGCCGAGATGCGCTCCGATTGAAAACCGAGCTTAAAACCCGTCGGATTTGTGCGGTTTTCCAGAAAGCCGTAAAATGCTGCACGTGCCTTCTATCATTCTGAAATTCCTTGACTTAGTGTTTTTTGGTGATGCTGAGCAATTTTCCAATTGAAGCCATGCCCTTAAACACAATATTGAAAAATTTAATTTCACGAACATAATTAACAATCCAATTATATATATATATGTATATATATATAATATTTTTTTATTGCTTATTGCGTTTGTGTTGTTGCACTACAGTTGCTGACCAATCTTTCAGACTTCGCAGGGACCGAAAAAACGTCGGATGATAGAGCAGTCCAGAAAATCGGCAGATTAAAAAACTTGCCTTTATTGCGTCAAAGAGGGCTTAAAAAGCAGTCAATAGTTCCTTGTTTCAAGTTACGCCTCTGCTTGCATTCGGCCGAGTGCTTTTCGTGTCTCTTAGCGACAGTTTGCGGCGGCGGAAGAATGGATGGGGCCATGACGTCCAAGCCAGCGTAGTGCAAAAACACGATTCACAGAGACGAGATGAGAGGTGCGAGTTCACGACTGCAGAATGTCAAATGAACAAAGCAAAATGGTAACAATGATGATGATAATGACGTGCAGCCAGAGAAAAGAAAAGCCGTAGCATAGCGAACCTAGTGGTAGGATTTAGCACTGCTCAAGTAGCACTGCCAAACCAAGCCAATTCATGTGCAGCAAACATAGAATCTAAAACGGCGGCTTTTCGGTGGTGTTTCCCACTGATTGCTCGCGACAATTTTGTCCGAAGAGTCTAATTTTCGGACTTCAAGCTGCCCGAAGCGTTGGTTGTGAATGTGCACTATTTCTATCAGGTAGGTCACGGTTCCTCCTTTAGGTCCAAAATATCGAACAAGTCCAAATTATTGGTGTCCGAAAAATCGGTCGGTGACTGTAAACAGAAGACCGTTGTATTTTTTAGGAGGCTTCCAGAAGTAATAATAATAATTATTATTATTATTATCTTTGCATCTAAATGTATAAAGCTTTCCCTTTTCTCTTTCTACCAGGCAGCAAATTCTACGACAGATTTTGCGAAAGCGAAAGCGTCGCTTTTCGAAGACGACGACGACGACGCACACACGCCTCCGTCTTCCGGGGTCGGAGGGCTGCGCCGGACGCCGGACGCGTTGGCGTCCCGCGACGGAGTTTGGCCCGACGGAGGCGGCGGGGACCCCGGGGCTGGTCCTCGGGGGCGTGGTGAGCTTCTGGGAGGCGTCCGGCCGGCCGAGCGGGGAAGAGAAGCACCAGGCGGACAACGCCAAGCGCCTGGCGTCCCTGGAGCGGCGGGTGGCCCAGGCCAGGTCTCAGAAGGAGCTCCTCAGGTCCGCCCTCACTTCGGTGGTGAGTCGCCGGACTGCAAGGGTAGCACCGACGCCGGTGGCCCCGAGAGAACGAAGGAAAAAGAGAACAATAGAGCAATGAAACTACAAAGCAGACTATAATCACTGACAGGAGGGCAACAGCAAGCCGTCTCTTTAGAGATGGCCGGCCTCTAGTATGCACTTGTTGCCTCCAGCCTCGCTTTAGATGCACGTGCTCGCTTGGAGCTCACGAGAGGCAGAAGCGTCGTCAATTGTACGAAGCTCATGCCGGAGGCGGGACAAGCAAAAGACCTCCCTGTCGTTCTCCCGTTGGTGATCGTGAGGCGTGTTAGTTTAGCTGCGACCCGTCGAAGATACGCAATTTGTATGTCAATTTGAACTCTGCCCTTCCTGTTCAGGAACCACTGTTGGCATTTTTCCTCAAAAAAAGCTGAAGCCTGGGAAGTTTCAGTATGTCTTGTATCATTTATTCCCACCTCCTGATGTAGAAAAAATGTCCCCCCCTACCCATCTGTTCGAGTTTAGTGAATTTTGAAGTTGGACGGTAAAATTGCGTATACTGCTCTTGCAAGTTTCTCGCTCGTTTTGGAAATTGAACTCGTGGTACCCAAAAGGTGGCGAGTTCAACCTCTACCTCTTCTGGTTTTCATGTGGGCGGACTTTGTAAGCGTGTGATTTTACGCTATGTCTTCATTTCCGCTCACTTTGTGGACTTCGAGTTGGCAGCCGTACCGTGCCGGTTGAATTGACTCTCCCGGTTTTCACCTCACGACGAACTGTGGAGGACGCAATGAGCCACCCAAGCCAATCTCATGCCGCGAGAGTGTCACACGACCTCCGGGAGGGACGCAGTGACGTGCAGAGCGCATTATTGCTCGATACATTTGCGGCGACAGGTTCACTGGGGCGGCTCGTAGCGTACGCTGCGGTTCGTCGTATCGTGAAACGGAACCTATGCAGTCTGCTTTTTTGTCGCCTAAACGTCGGCAAAACCCTTCCGGCCTTGTTTCCCCCCCCCCCCCCCCACACATCGGTGGCAACTTAAAAGGGTTGCCGCTTCTCTCGTCCGTAGGATGCCGCGGCTCAGAAGAACAACCGGAAGACCGTGTTTGAGGACAGTGACGAGGAGGAGGGAGGTCGCCACCGGACGATGGGGCCGTCGGCGGCGGCACGTATGCTACCGCCCCCAAGTTCTCCCTGTTTGACGAGGACTCTGGAGAAGAGCTGGAAGACGAGGCGGAGCAGCTCGAGAGGGACTTCCGTCTCAGACCACACTTTGAGGGCAAGAAGGGACAGAAGGTGAGTCCCCGCGACCGCTCTGTCGCCTCTCCTCCTAACCACGCCAGGCGTAAGGTCAGGAGGAGAGGTGACAATACAAAGAGGTAAAAATTTAAAAACTGGGAAAACTTAATTAGTGATAAAAAGTGACGCACAGCGATAGAAGTCGACTTGACACACGAAATGCTAGCGAGCCCTCGACTCTAGAAACAAAACTCGGACAGACCTTCGTGCAGCGCAGCCACGAAGAACAACGACCAAACTGAAATGGAGGGTTATCTAACCTGTTGACCATGAACACACAGTTAAAAGCACCCCTCCAAACTGTGGGGATCTTGCTAGCTACTAACACAGGTACCGATAGAGTAACCAAAGGGTTGTCTCAACAGCAGCGGCGATCTCAAAGGAGACGTCAAACCTAGTAGCCCGCGGTCCCCAGATCTCCGCGGCAATAAAGACGACGTTTAGGGCTACATTACCGCTGATCGGTTCGATTGATTACCCCCGTCGGTGCCAATGATCAACTAACTTGTCTCACTCTCTCGAATATAGTGGAAGAACAGACACGTACCAGAGTAAGGACAGAGTCCAAGAGCATTTATTAGAACACTCTTAAAATGAACTACAATGTCCCCATCCAAAATGTTCCCCGCGCCCGGCAAGGTAAGAAAAGGTCCTTACCTGCCAGACGCGGGGTTCCGGAGAGCCAAGATCGGGGAAGCATCGGGGAAGTTGCCGACACATGTCCTACCTCTTCGCGGTCACCGGATGAGTCCCTTTCCCGAAAGCGGGAAAACAAGAGGCGAAACCTCCTTGCCTGTCGGCAGTGGTCCGCATCCGAACGGGGGAGCGAAAAATGGTCCCCCCCAGGAGAGAGTGAAGAGGAGAGCCCCCCAAGCCAGGTGGCCCTCCGCCTCACGAACAGGTCGGAGCTCACGGCGAAGGCAGCCGAGTGTTCCGACCCGCGGCCGTTATCACAGCCATCGGGGAAGGGAGACGACAGGAATCCCCACAAAACAGAGATAACGAAATGCTCCAAACCATTTGGTTTGGAGCATTTGGCTCTCAGACAAATTGCTGGCGGGAACGAGAGTGCCGGTGTAAAAACTAAAAAAACAAAACCCAAGTCTTGACTATCCGATGACAGGCCCAGAGAAAGTTCCAAAGGTGTCCATTGGGCCCTAGACTTCGGTGAGCCTTGGAACTTTTTCTGCATCTGTATGCACGCCTCTAAAGGCGCACAAGCACACTCTGAAACAGGGCAAAATAAACCGCCCAGAGGAAAACATGCCCCTAAAGGCAACTCAACACTGTGGGCTTAAACTAGGCACCTTCCCAAAACAAAAGGACTCAAAACTCGCAACAGGACCAGCAGGCAAACGAGCAGAGTGCCGGCCTGACCTGCCACTCAAACTGCATTCATCCTGCCAAAACACCACGCTTATTGTAGACTATGGTAGCCCCGAAACATTGCAACACAAGTCGCTTTTTGGGTGCAATGCCGGGGGACCGGCCCAACCTGGGACTAACTAATGCTTCTTCGAGACACCGATTTGTGGCCAGGGCCTCCGAGCCAACAATCGCTCAGCCAAGGGCGAGGTCAGGGAGAGACACATCCTACAGGCATACACATCCTTCAAGACATATAAATGCTTGCAATGAGTGACCTTGACCGTGTCACATTTACACGGCCCCTTATAAGGGAACGAGTTGCAAAATGGCCTTGTCCTGGCGACAGAGCAGCAAGTCCAGCTCCCAAAGATAATCCCAAAAGTGGAGGTGAGAAAGAAAAGCACATGTGGAAGCACAAAACTTGCAAAGCAACACAAATAAAACCAGAAACCCATTGAATTCCGTGACACTGTCCCAGACCGCAGGCCCATCGCTAGTCCCTGTTCGTTTTGTTTCATTTTGTTTGTGAAGCTTTGCAGAGACACAGAACTCACAAAAATACTTATTTATTTAACTGCCTGCATAGGACTGATGTCACAAAACGAAGCTTTCCTAAAAAAAATATATATTAATGCCATAATTACGTTTTAGACAAATTTTGAGATGGGAGCAGTTTTGATATTTCGGCACATCGACTCGAAATAGGAGGATATGTTTGTCTCAAAATTACTTCTAAAAGCACTGCACTAAAAAAAAAATAATACATTTTTTAAGTTCTTGGTGTGGTTGTATGTCACAAAATAAACTGTTCCCAAAGGAAAGATTAATTATTGCAATATTTTAGGATTGTGCGACATTCTAATTTTCTAATAACAGTTTCGAATGATTCAATATTCGCTTCAAGATTAACTATTGTAAGTGACAGGTTAGAGGTTCATGGATATTCCTTCCACCCCTTTCCACTTTAGCAGAGCATTTGTTCTGCTAAAGAGGTGGGAGGAGCTTCCCTGAACTCTTAACATTTTTTTTATTTTTTGGGGAAAAAGATGAGTTTGTCACATACCTGTTCCATCCAAGTATATTAAAAAAAAATTCTATCCCTTTCAAAGCAGCTTTACTTCATTTTTTTAAACAATGCTGTCTTTTTTAGCATCACCCAGGAAGATCATTTGTCAAATATTACGATCTAGTTCTGTCTAAATGTTTCTTAAACGGTCCGGCAAACTTTGCAACACGCCAAGTTGCCGAAATCGGCTGACTCTAGTGGGCGAATTGAGGTGCAATCAACAGTGCAGTCAAGGCTACGACGTTGTCATAGCCAACATTGAACTAAACGTCATCACCATTGTCCTTTTTTGTTTGTTTTTACTTCTCCGGACAAGCGTAACGGGTGATGTCGGCAACATTTCCTCTCGACGCTCAGCGGTGTCCACGCTGATTGGCGTAACACACCTGCGCAGCATACTTCTTGGGAGTTTGGGAGCCATCCGTCGTCCTGCCCTTTCCTGCGCCACAACCGCCGTTTGTCGTCTCACCGCTTGTGATTATCATCACTCGGAGTTTCGTTCACACTACGTGCGCAGACTGATGCCGCAGTTGTGCAGACGTCGAATGTGGTAGACACCAAAACAAGGTGAAGAGTGCAGTGCAGATGACAGTTGCACCTGGTACACGACCCTTCCAAATGTGGCACTCTGGCCCGCCCCAATCCCGCCCGTCGTTGCGCAGACAATCACGTGACATCTCGTACCACGTGATAGCCATGTTTTTGGCGGCCCAAGGCAAATGCTGCCAGACGGAGCCAAGGTTTCGGTTTCGATTTCTGCTCATGTTTTTAAGTAAGATTTAACAATATGTACAGTGCAACCCACTTATAACGATAATGAGAAAACCCGAAATTTCAATCGTTATAACCGATTATCGTTGTATCTGGACTAGAAACTGAGCTTTTCCAGTCTAGAATCTCTAGAAACTGATCGTTATAAGCGATATATCGTTATATGTGGTATCGTTGTAAGTGGGCTGCACTGTATACCATTTTCGCAAAGCAAATGACGTAGTTCCCTTTATTAGTGCTTTTTAATGTGAAATCACTCATCCCGAAATTGAGCGGAGTTTCCCTTTAAAAAAACACTGAACCAAGGGAAAAAATTTTTTTTTCTACCTGGGAAGGACAGGCAATTTTAAAAATAAATGTCTGTTGAAAAAGGTTTTTTTTGCCCAATGTATATGCTACAATACAAATATTTTTATTTGGGGGCAAAACCGAAACTACCGTATACCCTTGTGCAGAGCCGTATATTAGGAGAGTTTGGACAATAGGCGGAGCAAAGGCCGCCGCCAGCGCCGAAGATTCCCCCACGCTTAGAGCGTAAACTAAATTTGTGACACAGCGTCGACCAATCAGGAGACCTCTACTCCATCTCACAAATGTCTGCAGTGAAGACAAAGGCACAGGCGCGTGAGCCTAGCTCAGCGAAACGCTTTTGTTTGCACGAGACCTCGTGCATAGGAGGCACTTTCCAAAGCCACGCGCTCGTGCCCACGCCTTTGTCTGCACTGCTAGAACAGCGTCCTGAGACTGGCTGAAAGAAAGCAGTGCAAAGGGTGGGGTGCGCGAGCGTCTTGAGACGCGGAGTCCCGCTCGGCACGGCTCAAATTATACTTCGTTTCACTTTATCGGCGAGCGAAGCCAAAGCTATGAGGCGCGAGACCAGCGCCTTTTGCATTTCTCCCCAGCTCGCGCGCTCGAGCAAAGCCTGAACGCACGGAGCTTCCGTGCTCGCGCTTCCAGTTTTGCCTTCGCTCGCACATAAGGTGAAACGAAGTAAGTCGTGTCACAAATTTAGAGCACACGACCACCGCTAGGGGCTGTTTCGCGGCCTGTGGTTGGCCCCGAGATGCTCGCCTATTCAAACCAATGTATGGCCAAACTCTCTCAATAAACGGCTCTGCCCTTGTGGGATGATGATGATAGCGTTTTACCCGACTTGTGTGTGCTGTGAGTTCACTGGGCCTCGAGCACACAGTGGTTGGTTACAAACACTATCATCATCATCCCACAGGGGTATAATTTCAGTTTCAGCCGCAAATCGAAAAATATGTCTTGTATCATATACATTGGGCAAAAAAAAATTATTTTTTTCGACAGGCATTAATTTTGAGACGTGCCTAATCTAACTAGGTAGGGAAAAAGAATTTTTAGACAAACATTATTTTTGAGGTTGCTTGTCCTAATCCAGGTAGGGAAAAAAATATTTTTTTCCTAGGTTCTGTTTTTTCTCAAGAGCCTCAAGCAGGGGCTCTAGGTATACCTGTTGAATATTGGCATACACAGACATAAAAGACAAAACATTTAGGAACATTTTGAGTGGGCCATGCGGTGGCCAGTCCAAGAGGATAGAATGATTTCATAACAATTTCCAATGATACAGCACTTCTAAAAAAGACTGGATTCACTAACACGTACACTCTGAGCCGGCAGATCATTCCAACGGGGGCTCTGTCCGTAGTTTGACATGGGGATTTTGTTCCGAGTTGCTCCCAGGGGGCATACTGAGTTCCTGTCTGGGGATTTAAACGAGAGTTTTTAGTTGCGCCTGCATCAGCCAATTATATTGCTGAAATAAGGTTGTTTCGGAAATTTGTCGTCTTGAAGGACGACCAATTCACAGAATTGCCGTTTGTCACTCTGTTTGGAATTTGGGATACTTCCCGATTTTCCGCAAAGTGTTTGAACATTGACTTGTAGCTGAGGGACTTCCCTCAGTCTCATCTCTAAACAAATTTGGGAGTTTTACGTACCAAACCAAAAAAGGGCATCCGGCATGCTTCAGCTGAGGACTAATTTGGACCACCCGGTTTTTTTGACACCTCAACCGAAATCTCGAAACCCCGCCAACCCAGTTTGTTCTTCTCGTGTCTCCTCTGGAAAATTCTAGTTCATTCTTGTCTGTCTTGAGTGTCCTGGTTTAGAGCATTCCTAAACACACTGCATGTATGAAAGAAGCGGTGGTGCACCGCTTCAGGTTGGTTGCCCCTTCGTCGCCGTCGCGGGATGCGCAGTACTTTCATTTGTTTGAGTTGCGGGCACAAGGTCCCTCGATCTAACGTTTATTTGCAGTCTTGAATTACTCTGCTCATTTTTATTTGGGACAATGTGCTGTGCTGCAGACATTGTTATAGTTCACCATGATCGTCACCACACTGAACAGCCAGAAATGCAAACCTTAATGTTCTTCTACAAACCGAATGGTACCGAGTGCAAGCTGACCGCTGACACGGTGTTTGCGTAGCTGCGTTCGTCCGTTGCATGCTGGGGAATGTGGCGCATGCAAATGCGCGCTTGCGTTTAGTACCGAACGTGCCGGAACCGGCAACATCTTTCCATTCAGGTGCTGGCCCTCCAATCGAGGATTGGAACGGACGAGAGGTTCAGGCTGAAACGAACGCTTTCTGGAGAGTGACGAGGATGGTGACGACTCTCACGGTGGGTGAAGCTGTGTCCTTTTTCTATCTTTGAGGGATAAGTTTTGTAGGTTCCTACCGACATTAGACTCACTCGACTTAGTTACACCTGCGCTGTTGTACTCCTGGCGTGCGCCGTCTGATTTGACTTTTGAATGTAGCCTAGTGTATCAAAATTAAGCTGTGTTGCACTCGGTCGAACTCTCAGTAAACTTTCTGGACTGGTCTAGACCGGTCCGAGCGAACCGAGCGAGTCTATTAGCGTGACAGAAACAAGACATGGCAAGTTTCCTGCCAGAAGTGGTCGTGTTTCTTTGCTTTGGACCTGTTGCCTCCTGATGCCAACCCTCTTTTCTCCGTGTGGCACGGCAAACCCCAGCAAAAAAGATCCTTGAGCTTAATTTCATTGGGCATTAAGAAATGCGAGAGTAGCCACCTAGCAGCACAGTGTCAAAAGTTCAGGTTACAGGACTCGTTGAAATTGGACGTCCTCAAGTACAAAGCATACTCGAAATAGAAGTTAGTATGGTGCAGCTGTTTTCTAGCCATTTAGTGTCATTAATTACGAAATTTGTTTTATTGATCTAGTTCTTTTAGTTATCCGTAACAATCGGCTGGTATTTGTTGTTACTTCTAGTGTGGTAGTGGAGTGAGGCTGATGCCGACAAGATCTCCATTTAGAAACATGCCGCCACATCCGTGGTCAAGTTGGCAGTGCAAGCAGCTGCCACACGGAGGTGCAGGGTTCGAACTCCGCTGGGCTAGGTTTTCATTTTACCTTCTGCTGCTTTCCTGCCCTGCTGCTGTTGATGCACCGTTCCCAGGGGAATTTTAAACGGGACCAGCCCGTCACCAGTTGTGGGGAAATTTGTCGTCCCGGAGCATGTCAGCATGTTTTGTTTCCCGAATAAGAAGTGACGAGCGCTGTCTCGCATTTTTTCCGGTCCACCAAAGACGAAGAAGTCAACTCAGCGGAGGTGGGTGACGAGCGATCCCGGAACCTGAACATCTTGCGCGACGTCCTGGGCGGCCAGTTGGGGGAGGGACCCAAGACTCGTCCGAAGCCAGTCTTCAAGTAAGAGACTGCCCTCCTCGCTGTACTGTAATTTTTACTACTGGATCAGATTCAGCTAACAAAATCTGAAAGGAGAAGTGGTGTTATATTCTGCGGAGCCTCTTTTGCCCCCCATGCCTGTACGAATGCCGCACCTTTTCCAGGGACACGTCCCGGCTGCGCTTCGACCCGGCGAAAGAGGCGTCTTCCAAGTTTGAGGTCAAGTCGGATGCCTTGCCAAAGCCCAAGTATGACTTTCTTGTTTGCGGTTTTTGAGTGTTACACGGTGCATTGGTATTTACACAATATGTGTGGCGAAACAGCGAAAAAATGGGATGCAAGCCGCGGGTCCAACGAATGGGTTGCCAACACAAACACGAACAGTGCTTGGGTCGTGATTCTAGTCGAAGATGCGCGTCTTGGCATTTGTATTAGGCCCGCTTCAGACGGGGCAGCTTTCCCAGCAATTTCGGTGTTGCGGGCAAGTTGTTCCCTGGCCTTCCCTAGATTCTGGTGCTGCGTTGCGAATTGCTGAGATCACGTCCGCCTCGAAACGGACGAGCAACTCAAACAACTCGGAGTCGTTTGAAATGGCAGCAGCCAATCGGGGATGTAATATTTTCACATGTCACCCCCGTGGCGGTGACGACGACAACTAAAAACTTGGTTCCTGCTTGAAATGGATAGATTTTGGGAATAAACCGTTTCGGAAAGACAACTTAGTACTCTCAACGCCATTTAAAGATATTAAAATATGTTTATAACGCATAACTGCATACCTAAATGGTGCAAGAAAAATCAAATTTAACTTAGATGGTGATGGCAAATGGTGGCAGTTCGGTTGCTGCGTGCGAGTGCGGGCGGCTTGTGTCGCCGGCGTTGCGACGTCAAGTTGCTGGAAGAAGTTGCCCTTACGAAGTGGGCCTTAGAAGGCAATGAAGTCTCGTTGGAGCACCGAGGCTCACATTCCCCGGTTTCCCAGAAGCTTTGCTCTTGGCTTGCTCAATCGAATTTTCCAAATTACCGGGGGAGGGAGTTACCGAGTGACTGGCGTTCCCTGCCCTCCCGCAGGAAGAAGAAGGGGGCAGAGCAGGCGCCCGAGGCGGCTCCGCCCCCGAGGTGTCCGGGGAGCAGTTCTACGAGGTGAGCGGCGCCCTCAAAAGCGCCCTGGACGTGGGACGGGCCCAGGGGACGGAGGAGTTCAGCTTCTCCCACATGTTCGAGCGGAAGCTTGGAAACGGCGTGGTCGGTGAGTCCGGGAACGTAGGCATTGCGTCGAGATCCTCGGCCGAGCACGTCGTGACGCTGCAGCTTGGAGCACGCGGAGCAAAAGCTCACGCCGGAGATTGGGAGGTCTTGAGCTCGATTGGGCTGCAGTCTGCGTCATCGACACCTGTATCCCGCGAGTTTGTGTATGATTGCTTGCCCACCCCCTGGTTTTTACTGTTTATGCGTTAGCCACAAGTTTGAGTCTGTTTGCGTCTTTGCGGTAATTTGAAATGCTCCTAACCCGTTGCATGCTAATTTTTGTGTTTGTGAAACATACCACAATACTCTTTAAAATCGACAGTTTGCGCGAGAGTGAAAGAAAACATACACTTTGCCTCCAGATGTTGTCAGTTGCTCTCGCTATAATTCCTGGCCATCTGGCACGTCCATTTGGTAGTTCCTCCCTGTACGGTGTTGGGACTGTATATGGAGATTGAGAGCACCAAACAACATCTGGAGACTATGTAAAAACTTCTAAAATTTTCATGCAAATTGTTGATTTTAAATAAAGTTTTCGAGTCATCAAAGAGGTGGCACGACTCATTGTCGGAATTATTAGAGAACTCATCACTTCCAAATCAGAGATTTTGTATTTACTTTCCTCGAACCAATGGCATTGTGAAGCTGGAGGTGGCTCGGCGGCACAGCTCGCAGTAGGATATTGATGCGGCTCGGTCAGATGAGCTTGGACCCTCCCACCAGACAAAGACTCGAAGACCAAACAAAAAACAATAAACAAAAATGAAAAGAAAAAGAAAGAAAGGTATGATAGTAGAGAGCCTAGATTGAAGAGAGGGTTCACCTCAAACAATGCGGAGCATTTGAAATTTAATGGTGGAGGCCTCCTCGCCGATTGGTCGCAAGTATGCATGCGGTGCATTGTCACATGGTGAGGAGGAAGGCAGGCGGGAAGGTGGAGAGTGGAGACGCTCCAAGACTATCGACGTGTCCGTCCCCTCCTTGCAGCTCGTATTTCAAACGCGGCCCATAAGACACGTGACCCCTTTTGAGCTTTTCGAAACTCTGTAATACAGGCCCTCTATGCGAGTCACGATGGCCGTGCCACCTATGACTTGGTTGGGAAGGCTGCCACCGGCAGTTCCCTAAGCCACGCACGGCAATGCCGTAGCATGGCACGCAGTTTGAATTATCGGTGCCAAAACTATTTCGTGAGCGAATTAATTTTTTTTATATATAGATCTTTATGCAGTGGGGTAGGACCATGACAGCTAGTTCGAATTATTTAAAAAAATGTGCATTAATGAGGTTTGAATTAGTGAGCTTTCACTGTAGTCTTCCTTTTGCAGTGTCTTTATTCATCCCAATGATTGCCTGCAGTACAGTTAATGGCAATATGAGCCGGCGCGGTTGATGTCTGGCAGAAAGGGTAAAGTTCCGCACGGGGTGCCTCTGGTATGCTAAGCAATGACACCGACTGCCATGTTGCAAAATAAGAAATAGTCATGTAACCGCTCATTCGACCGTTTTCCTTGCAAGACCCTTTTGCGGAGAACGAAAGGATGGAGGGCGTGGAAGAGGAGGAGTACAGAGACACCGTGAAGTCTGTGGACAAGTCCAGACTCAAGGTGAATCCGTGGGAGCAGACGCCCTTTGAGCACGACTCTTCGGAAGAGGAGGAGGACGGCGTCGGCACGGAGGGAGCGGCATTTGCGGCAAGGGCGGCCAGGCAGCCACTGCCTGAGAGGCGAGTGCTTGGGCTTGCTGGTATCTGGGTCGCCCCGGTGCTTCAATCGTGCCCTTCAGGGATTCGTGGATAAGGTCAAAGGAGTGTGTTGTTTGAACACATTTGTTGTTGTTCAACCTCCAAAATAGGCTGAGGGTGGCATGCAAAATCGGGTGTTTCCATTTTTTTTATGCTTCGTTCTACGATCATACATTGGCGAATATTGTGCGCATATATGCGTCTTCCGACTGCTGTTTTCCAGACTAAGTTTTTCGTACGAAATGGGCTGCATGTGTCCGGTGTTGTTGACTAGGTGGCGTCAGCGAATAGAAAATTTAACTTGCCGGTGGCAGTTCTTTTTTTCACTTACGTTTATCACATTTCTCGCTATGCTGATTTGCGGTAAAGTGATGCTGTGCTCCTCGTCTCGTTGGAGGCATAGCTTGGCATTTCCTCCAAATTTAATTGGTTTCGAACTCGAGCATATTCTATATTAACTGTAGCATGACGGCTGCAGGGAGTCCGGTTACACATTGCATGAATTCAATGCAGTGTGGGACATTTCGGTAGTTTTTTGCCACAAATATTTTGCCCGAAAAAAGTGATGGCCAATATTTTTTTTATTTGTTAAGGGCAGACATGTTTTCATAGAGCCTAAAAATATCTAAAAGATTGGAAATAGGCAATTTTGAAATTTACAGCTGTTTTTCTTTTGATCTGCAAAGTTTCTTAGTTTGAAGATATGAGCCATATCATTTGCACTGAAGCTGATGCTAAAACAACATTTTCTCAAAACACAAATTTTGGACTCCTTATAAATTTTCAGGAGGAATATCTCAGCATCTAGGGCTGACTGCAATATAACTTTTAGCAACATGTAGCTAAATGTGAAAAGCCTACAAAGTTGGTAGCAGATTTTTCAATATAAGTGTAGGGAAATTTTTTAACTGAACTATTGGCTTCGTTCGATTCACCTGCACCTCTTGTGCGGGTGCATAAAAGTGTAATGCAGGTTACTTCCGGCATGTGTATTCAGATATGACTTTTTTGCACCGGTGGAGGAAGTGCAGGTAAATCGAATGAAGCTTTTGTTTTATTGCTTGGTAGCCACGTGTTGAGCACTGAACTTCAATGTGTTGAAAAGTCACTAATAATGGTTCAATCTAAAAGGTGCTCCCAACATTGTATATTCTTCACAATTTGTAGTACAGTGGAATCTCGTTAATTCAAACTCTCTTAAATCAAACTTGCGGATAATTCGAACTAACATGCGGGTCCCGTCCTATTTGTTTCTGGGGAGGCAACTCCCAGATTTACAAGATTTTACTGTATCTGACGATATGTTAAAACATTCTTTTTTAAAAATGTTTTTGTTATTGTTTTTGGAAACAGTGTGGTTAATTATAATTATCCTGACAAGTAACCTACCAATTTAAAAGAAAGTAACAGATATTTCAAATCGGCACAGAAGTGTGAGCAAGCATGTGCTGTTTCATTGGGCTTGGCTCAAAAATAGAAAAGAAAGCTCCAAGACCAGTGTTCTCTCTTAATTCACTCACTTCCTTGCACATTAATTGTTCCTTACGTGTGAAAGAGCTATCTGTCTGCTCTCCCTTGACCATACATAAATTTCACAAATTTACTCTTCGAAGGATTGATCAGTCATTCGACGTTCAATAACGGGTCAGGGGCAGTCCACCACCTGGTTCAGCATTGTTTTATTTGAGTCATTTTGGCTGATGTGGGGAATGATGGCATGAAAATCACCAGGTAATATAGACTCGCCGAGGTATGCGCCAGCCTTTTAATTAAAGCGGTAGTGGTCCCCCTTCCTTTTTTCTTGCAGCGGTGATGCAGTGATCAAGGAAGTGGACGACGAGCGGTTTGCTACAGAAGTGGATCGGCCGTCTCTTTTCTTTGTTCCCGGAGATCGGAGGCTGCTCGGTAGGTTGCCTTGGCACTGCTCCGTGCGCTGATGGACGTGTTAAAGCTGAACCGATCGGTTAGAGACCTAGACAATTGTCCCATTTGTGCGGCTTGCACGAGTTACCCACTGTCGTCAGTTAAGTGGTGGGAAGCAAGGTGTTTCTCATCTTGGGTTTGCATGCTTCTGCCATTGCGGTATATTTGCCCTGCTAGGTATAGGATGATTATTGAACAGTGTCATTGCAGGTTACTGTGCTTTAGACGCACATTATTTTGCTTTAAAGTGGAATTTGCATAGCACTGTTATGGCAGAGGTTTTATATTAGTAGTTGTCTGCTTTTGTGACTGACAAACTCCGGTTGATTGGAACTTATACTAAGGGCAACAGGTATGATACAGGCATAACAGCTGACAAATACAGTGATGTTTAAAAAAAAAAAATAGGCATCTTCGTTTCCTTCCAAAAATTGTCCATAATAACTAGACAAAGATGCGTGTATTTTCCCAGTTTGTCTTCGAAAATTGTGTTCATATAGCAGGGTATCCATATCAACGGCGTCCATATTGACGAGACATGACTGTATTTTAATAACTTTGGTATAATTAAGATATCTCGGTTAAGTTTACCAAAAGAAACAAAAAGCCAGGCTCAAGCCTTTCCACGAAGGCAGCTTACAGTTCTTTATAAAGTTATTCCCCACATGCCCGCTGCATTCTGTGTTCTAAAAAATACTGCCACTTAGAGTCTTTGTTTCTGCCTTGCCCTGCCCATGGATAGCAAAGAATTGTTTGCATGGTCAGAGGTTACTTTCCATGTGTGGAGTTTTGGCACAGAGTAAATTCCCAGCGAGCTAATGAACTACTATTATAGGGTCCTCGGTATCCCAAGCAATGCTGCCGAGGAGTGACTTAAAGCTTTTTTCTTAAATATATGAAAGGATAACTAAAAGTTCACGCTGCCTGTGTAGTGCTGTCATTGTTGTACCGCCATTGAGTTGCGATCTCAAAACCTAGAAACGGAGTTGTGCAGAGGAGTGACCAAAACGCCTGGTCATTAGTGCAAGTTTGTGACAGTGAACAGTTCTTTTTGATTCTGCTGTGAATTCTCTGCTTGCTGATTTGCTTCTTCTGTCCTGAAATTGTGGCACTTGGCAGATACTGTGAAATCCTGTAATAGTTTACCAGCCCCGAAGTTTTGTGAATTGGAAAATTGTGCAACTTTTAAAGGCACGCAAATGTTTTTATCGTCTTGAGAAGGTGTTCTCAAAATTTTCAATGTCAAAACTCCTCTTGGCCTTAGCCAGGAGGGGTTCTAGGTTTTTAGAGTATACTATTGATTGCAGGTTGTAGAAAGAAGAGTCTGTGAGGACTCTTTTTTGCAGTGACACGTTGGTATTCAGTTAAAGGACACATGCCAAGGAAAAAAACGCTTTTTTTAAACAGCCTAGATGGAAAAAGAATGTTATAAAATGTATTTACAACGAAGAAAGAAAATTTTTAGAGCTATATTCATGGCGCATAAACAAATTTATTGTTGGCGCCCGCGGGAGCCGCCTCTGGTCACGTAATAGACTTATGCGCCGCCGCGCGCGTCGCCGCCGCCGCACGCTGAGCGTTGTGCGCCGCCGCTTCAACGCGTTTCTCCACGTCCGCCGCCGCCCACAAGTTTGTGTGCTCCGGGCGCCGCCGCCGTCATCTGACTGGCGCACAGGTCTATCATGTCTGCTCGCGCTTTTCAGGGGCTTTGGGCTCTAAAAGTTACTTGTTATTCTTTGTTTTTTGTTGCACTTAAAACGAAGATGAATAAGTAACTTTTCGGGACCATGACGGAATTGCAATACTCCGCAATAGGCATGTGCGCGCCAACTGCAAATTCGTATAGCGCCGTAAATATAGCTCTAAATATTTTCATTTTTCGTTGTAAATTCGTTTTATGACTTCTTTTCCCAACCTGGCTGTTTAAAAAAAAGTTTTTTTCTTTGCATGTGTTCTTTAAGACATTGGTTGCGCCAGCCTGTCACAGTTTCTCACAAGACATCATGTTGCCTTCTACAACTGAAAAAGAGTGTCCTACTCATGCCTCTGTGAAAATAGTCAATGCAAAGCGAACAGACACTTTGTTTAGAAAAAGCATGCTCTTTTAAGAAGCTGGCATATTTCCTAAAGGTTAAGAGTTTCAGTGAGCCGATTCTTTTCCCCGTTACAGTAGTGTCACATAGTCTGGCAATTTTCGAATGAAAGTAAACAAATAACTTTTTTTTTTGTTACCTGTTTTGCAGTTAATTGCTCAAGTAGCAAGTTTAATTTCCCTTTTGATGTGACACACGGAGGTTCAAGTTGGGCATGCGGGCACTTGGCGACAGGAAAAATGCTTGTTATTAAACTCTTAAAGAAGCTAGGCATCTCGTCAAGGTGTCGGTAGCCGTTCCTAGGCTTCCGGGCGGTTCCCTTTCATGCTCTCTGTGTGGACGTGCTTTGCAGAAGGCGCCCGGTTCTTCCGCTGCCGCAGCGACCCGGGCACCATCCGAGAGAACTGGCAGGCCACCAAGGCAAAGCTGCTACCTGTGAGTCACTCGTGCGACTGTTCCAGTGCTACAGCTTAGTCGTAGACCGGCATAACGGCTCACGTGCGACATGCTTTATTGCAACCGCTGAACAGACACTGGCCCCTGGAACCCTTTCGATTGGCGGATATATTTTCATTATCTTTTACGCATCGTTCTTTCGCAGTGGGCTCGAAGTAATTCCGACAATGTTATAAGCAACCATTTCTCATAGATAGTGCATAGATTCTATCTTGCAGGTGCTGGAGAACCTTCGGTCTAGTTACCGATACCGATAAATAACACCAGTGTGCTTGTGTGTTTTCTCATCACAAGCGAATGCAACATACTCGAGTCTACTTAAACACAAGTGTGTGAACCAGCCTTAACCTGTAGCTATCTCCGAGGATGGCCAAGAGGCAAACATAACCTTTTTTGTGTGGCCCTTGCAAACCTTGTTGACGACACTGCATGGAGCAGGCACAAAGGTGGGGTTGCTCGGCTCACGACGATGCATTGGCTCGTGGCTTGGGTTTGATTGCGTTGGGGGAAATTAGCGAAGGACTACACTTTAGACTGGGGACGGCAGACAAAGTTGGGGTCCTCGAGGAACCCTAGGAGTGTTCCGAGGGACCTGGTTTGTTGAAGCCCAGAGCGAGATGTCACGCTGTATGAAGTTGGATCGCAGAAGTTTTGTCGCACAACGTGCACGATCGTCCGAGGGTTTGTGCGCTCGGAGCATTGGTTGAAGGCATGCGTTGCTGTCACAACCGGTACATGCGATGCGACAAAAGTGTGTAATGCAGGCACGTAGCCAGGATTTTGTTTCGGGGGGGGGGGGGGGGGGGCTTGCCCATGACAAAATGTTGTATGAGGGGAGGGGGGAGAGAGTTCCCAGCAAAATTGAAGATTTTGGGGGGCCCTGGGCCCCATGGGCCCCCTCCTGGCTACGTGCCTGGTGTAATGGTTATGACAGCGATACATTATTGTTGTCATAACCAAATGCTTTAGCATGGTTTTTTTTTTTTAACTTCCTTTTGTTGCACCTGTTTAGGTGCCAAGCACAAATGGAAAAAAGTTGTAATTCAGGTTTTCTATATGACTTTGCATTTCCCATGTTCCAGATTATGATGTCAAAGCGCAAGTTGGCAAGGAGGGCAGCGGAACGCAAATTTGGCAAGAAGAAAGCAAACTGGAGACTTGGAAAACTCAAAAAGAAATGAACGTTTATTGCTGGAACCGGTTGTCCATTGCACACTCCGTTCATTGTCCGAGGAGCCTGATTAAATAAAGTGCACATGGGTGCAGTGCCGATTATTTTTACACAAATGTTTGGAGTCTTCTCACGCTCTACTGAAAAGCTACTTCCTGTCACATTCTCTGGGAGCTAGCAAATGGACAACTTTAAATTTACCGCATATACCTTTTCTCTGGAGTTGCTAGTTATGCTATGACATAAAACTTAGTATGTGTTCATTTCTGTCGTGGTCTGAGGTGTTAGTATTTCTCTCAATCAGATATGCTTGGGGCATTTCAGCGTGTTTTTGTCTCTTGTTTACTCTTGTGAAACCTAAATGACTCATTTTGCAACCACGGTCAACAGAGATAAGATCATTTTTCTCTAATGACACCATCCGTCAAAATTTTTCTTTAACGGTGGTGGGGGATGCACTTACGGGAACTTCTCCTTTGTACATTTGCTATCGTATAAAGCTCTCCCACCTATACACAAAACTTTCGTGGCTGATAAAATACCCCCAACAACACATGACGCAAATTTTACACGAAGCTACACAAAAAGACATTGATTATCCACATAAAAGACTCCGATTTTCCTATGCCTCTGCCCACGCTCTCCGTCCACACTTGTCTACTTGCAAATGATGCAATCTTCACAGAACACTGGGACGCACATAAACAAACACTTTACGCGGTGCTGGCACTGCACATGGATTGGTCCACATTGTGACACTTGTGTTGCATCTTGTGGGCGACCGGTTCAGTTCGAAGAGGCTCCACGAAATACTTGCGCTGTCTTTTGCAGAGGGATCGACACAACCAACGACGACGGTCGCTGCGGTGCTCACATGTAGCGCAGTCCTGTTGGATCTCCCCTGGGACCCTCTGTCTCTTCCTTCTGTGCTATGACCTTGGAGCTGAGCAGTGCTTGCTCGTCGCTAACCTGTAATTCAAAACATATGATTTCAGTGCTGCGCCGTCAAATTGCTTCATGGTTTTGCGCCAAAGTTGCTGCATTTTGCACCAAAGCACCATTTTTGCTAAGAATTGCGCCATTTTACTATTGGACGATTCTGATATTCAGAGAAGCAGAAGGAAACGAAAATGGTACAAATATGTATTTCAGAGCGTCTGCCCTACCATCCATATAGTTTGTTTCACCTTAGGTCAAAACACAGTTGAAGGCTCAAAAACCAGGGTGTCTAGCGACCGGGAAAACCGGGAATTCTCAGGAAAATTTTATTTACCGGGAAAAATCGGGGAATTGTCAGGGATATTGTCAAAAAGCAAGCCCAGTCAGGGAAAATGAGCCGGAAACGCCATCGAGTGCCCCGAGCAAAGATTGAGGACTTGGGGGCAGAAAAAGAGGCAATAAATTCTATTTAGAGCGGAGCGCAGGCTCTGCTCACCCGATGTAGAGTGTGCTACCCGGTGCAAATGAAACAGCCGACAAATCCAGTACAAGCCTTGGATTGGACTGGGTTGAGGGCACGACACTAGGCTATATCAAATTAGAGCTACTAGATTTAGTAATAAATGGAAAGGCCACAGACCCCAATCCAATCCAAGCCGAAAGTATCCGAAAGTGTGCATCTGGCGGCTATGCTGCCATTTGGTTATAGATGTGTGTGGTTGAGCGTCGTGTTTTCATTGTGTTTCCGGAAGCGGCCTCTTCACTGACGATGTCGGCGGCAATAAAGTGCTCGTTTAATCAGGACTGGATGAACCCAAATATTTTGGAATATGCAAGTTGGACCGTGCAAAATGATCCTCACAGTGATCAATGCTCAATGCCTTGTGTTGTAATGGTCTTACATATTTAACCGCCTCTACAGTGGTCAGGGAATTTCACCTGAGATTGTCAGGAAAAACCTGGAAAAGTCAGGGAATTTCAAAATAATAATTTGCTAGACACCCTGAAACATATACTATTGCAAAGACATACTAAGAGTGCAAGTCTAGGGGCATTCTCTGCACTTGATTTGTTTAGTGGATGAAAGAGCTTGCAGAGGTAGGTGACGAATACCATGATGTCACGCTTTTGATGCTGTTTGATTGGTCCCATTGGCTCGTAGCGTCGCCTGTGCTTTGATTTAAGATGAAACGAAGTGTAGAGGCTAATCGTCAACCGCGCTGACCCCGTCATCGGCTGAATTTCCAGACAATGTTGGCGATGTCGGGAGCTAAGAGTCGCGAGCAAAAATGTGCAAAATATTGGGATGGCGGCTACTGTAACGAGACAGAGTCAAGGTATTTTGTTCTCAATGATACCACTCGATTATCGTGT
Organism: Ixodes ricinus; assembly: GCA_037355805.1. Lineage (NCBI taxonomy): Eukaryota > Metazoa > Arthropoda > Arachnida > Ixodida > Ixodidae > Ixodes > Ixodes ricinus. The sequence goes on from JAZHYW010032604.1 coordinate 99,106, forward strand.
CTGCCACATGCCTCCATGCAGTGGCTACAGTGTACCGTGGCACTTGCGCCGGTCGCGTCAACGTTCTCAGTCTCATACCAGTGTGCGCGCGTCGAGCTTCACCGCTTTGCACCGGAGTGCTAGGAGCAGCGGCTGACGTGGGAGAGCGCATGGGTTAGCGCGATTGGCTCGGAAATTAGGCTCAGCACTACTACAGGTCAACCTTCTTTAGTCTCGACTGTAGGTTGATTGGCTTTTAAATCAAAATTTTCTGTTTGGTCATATTAGATCCTATATATTTATTTTTAATTGGTTTTTAACCTGTTAGACCGTTTGGTGGTGCAGGCAGAGAGGGATATTTTATTCTTAATCATTTTAGCTCTCGCTTAGAAAATGTAAAGTGTAGGTTGATCTCTGATTTATAAAGCTGTGCCAAGAAGGAAGAAATAAAGCGTGGTACTCTATTTGAATAAATACATTAGTGCAGCGGGCAATCCGTAAGGGCAGCAAACTTTGGTTCTAACAGCGCTAAAGTGCCATGTCACTTTTAAAGCACCAATGTAGGTTTTCATAATATTTACGGGTGGTTGTTTTTGTAGTTCAAGAAACTGGAAAGGGGGGGGTATTAATGCGAAAGCATTAACTGTCTCATGGAGCAAGCAGACGTCATAAGCTTTGAAACCATGCAAAATGGTACCTTAATGAAACCACGCACAAAGCTGAGCCAACGGCACCTTTTACACTTCAATCCCATTGGCTGGCGCGCGTCGACGACGCTCCCATTGGCCGCTGCGCGTCGGTTTGTGTGGTGTCATACTGACTGTGTTATCACACTTGTGTTATCACTGATCACCGTGTTCGCTCGCCTCTTGTCGGTTGTACGGCGCGTGGCAATGTATTCGGCACATGGATAAAACCAAGGGGTTCGTTTTGCTGGGAACTACGTTGCTGCCTGTTCCTTCCTCGCGCCGCAAGCCACACGGCAGTTTGAACGATCGCTCACCCGATGGCGCTGCGTGTCCGCGAGGCAGCGGCTCCACCGTTCCACGCCCAAGGTCAGCGCGTTGTACGCCGCAGATTAAAGAGGAGCGAAGAGCGGCGTGCGTGCTTTCGCATTCACAACTCATGAGAAGTCCTTAGCTGTACCTCGAGCATTTTTTAGGGGCGAAGCTCCTTAGGGTCTAGCCTTGTCCGTCCGGCTCCGTCCGGCGTCCGTGCTCACATAAAAAGAGAAAAATGTTTGCGCAGTCGACAGGATTCAAACCTGTGCGGGGAGACCCCAATGGATTTCTAGTACATCGCCTTAACCACTCGGCCACGACTGCTGGACGAGTAGGGGACTCTGAGATGTGATAGTAACTCAAGAGCTGGGGTTTCTGCCATGGATGAAACGTTGCATGTAGCCGCTCAACGTCTATACTGGAGAGGGCGCTGCGGTCAAATGCGTATATAATCACGTTAAACTTTGCATGCATTGGCTCAACGTTTATAGACAAGAGGGCGCTGCGGTAAAATGCTCAAATGCGTATATAACCACGTTCCATACCACACATCCTCTTTCTGACATGGACCGTTGACTTAAAGGGGTCATGAAACGCTTTTCCAACTTTTTCCTGTTTAGCTTTCCTCCTCAACTCATAAATCGCGCATTCCACCAAACAGTTCAAGAAGACGAAAAGAGGGGAGGCTTCTCTTGCTCGGAATCTGGTTTGTGTACCCGGACAGAGCCATTGTCCCCCTAGAAGATTAGCCCGTCGCTCAAAATTCAGACAAAAGTTGCTTTCCCCAACCCGTTCACCCCGAAGCTGAAAGTGCTGTGGAAGCTACATGCTCGTTGGGCCAGCCACACTTGCCACGTGACCACGCTCCTTTGCGCATACCCACGCGCAGAGAATGAGGTCAGGTGATGAAAGGGAGGCGGCTGATTGGTCCGGCAAGCGCGTAGCTTCCACCACGATGTCAGCTTATGGGTGAAGGGAATAAGTGAGGTCCGGTTTCGTGTGACGTGCGTTTGGACCCGATGACGCGCTTTTGGGACCGCGGATGTATCACAGTGAAAAGGCAGAGAGCTTACTAAGGGGAGGAGGTACGAAATAGTCCAATGTGTTTTCAAATTTTCGCACTGAGTCAGGCTTTTGACTTTCTACCTTTTTTTCTTTTGGCCGACTGTACGATGTACTATTAGTAAAATCTCAATCTAAAATTATTTATCCCAACCCAAAATTCGTTTCATGGGCCCTTTAAGTGGTGGAGATGCGTTCCCACGGCTTCTAGCGGATCCAAGTTGATCCGCTAGAAGAACCACTGGCTCTGAATTTCACCGACCATAAAGCAGTGATAATGAAATCGAAATGCAACCCGGAACTCGGCACTACTTATGAGCAATAAAAAAAAATCAGCACCATCAGCACTACCTATGAACAGTAAAATCAGTATCATCAGCACCACCAGAGCTTCGCCCCAATCAACATCATTCACCACGTGGAGATGCGGTCATTTTTTATTTTTACTGATAGACGTTTTAGCGGATACGCTGATTTTTTGCTGGAAGTTAGCAGGAATTGTATTTACAGGCTAAATTAACTACCTACTTTAAAAGACGGAGGGACAGCGAAGCTTTATCTTAACTGAAGTGTTGTGCTAGGCTTCATTTTTCAACTCTTTTTAATAAAACAAATATTGTAACTTGAACCTACTCTGACTGACCTGGGCCTGGTTTCTAAAAAAAGGCTGTATGTTCTCCTTGTGTCCTGTCTATTTTACTAGCAAAAGATAAGTAATATGCTTCAGTATCAAAAAGGAACCCTTAATCATTATCAGATGTGAACGGGCATGAGGGATGCAATCACGTTCATGTGACGGGTTTGTGTCTGTGTTTGCGTCTGCTCCAAAAATGTCCAATATTTTAAGGTTCAGCCAATATTCTAGGGTTCAGGGTATTTAAAGAAAAACACTGATAAAACTACACTGGATACATTGTTGACGGATTGTTAGAAATAAATGAGCTTCAAAAGTTTTCCTGATTATTCGGTGTTTATTGTCATCTTATGCTATATTAGCAAAAATGAGAGTTGAAAGGGACGATGCCTTTCCGAGGGTGTTACATTGGAAAGGCCCAAGCAACCATCTGCAGTAAATGTTTCTTACGCTCCTGCTGCTGCACTCCTGCTCACTTTATAGCATCACTGCTCACACGTTTACATAATCTTTCACAGATTTCATTGTAATAAAGGCGGATGAACGTAAATATTTTGTCCTACCTAGCGACATCAGACAAAACGCTGAAAATGTGAAACCGTCATTATTTGTCCTGTGGTATGGACCTGGGGCAACATGTATTGCAGCAAAGTATCTATCGTGTTGTTCTGTTTTGGTTAGCTTCTGGATTCGGTTTACCCCGGCGCAATCGATTAATGGATTTTGAAACAGCTAACGCCACCAATGGGAGCCGCGGGGAATTATGGGAATATTGAGTGGAATCAAAGAGAGCCGCATATTGCTTGCTGATTGGACAATTTTCTCTATCAACTTCTTTTAACATCAACTGCATCCTATAGAGCACTTTCATTCGTTCTTCAGCTGCATACTAGCTCAAAAGTCTCGCTTTCAAATTAAAACTGGCTTGAGCAGCGGCTGCCGAACAGACAACTTGGCGAACACTGTATGCTGTACCTCGTTGCGCTCAAGGTCGTTCAAAATGAGCGCCAAAACCAGTTCCAACCAATAGAGCGCTCCTTTTTCGTCGTCTACTTCAGTGTCCCCCGTAAAATTTTCACGAACATCTAATCTCCGCCAAATGTTTATGGAAGAGTGATTGCTCCACTACGTTCAAGTAAAGATAGTTGTAAAAGAGCAAGGGCCGCTTTGTTGAAGGTTCTTTTAACGTCCCGTCGATCTCCGTTGTATCCGCATGACGGAGCAGCATATACCTTTCGAGATTTTCGTGCTCTCTCGCGCGTGCTGATTTGCTCAATTGTACATTGTCACTGGGAGGTAGGGTACTTTGGTACGGTGATTAGAGACTTTGTCATTTCACGTCTTCATGGAGTGATGTGCATACCTCCAAAAGACAACTTTGATTTTGGAACCTACCGCCCGAAATCATGGATCGCACCGGTGCGTTTCATGACTAGTAATGCAATGCGCATTATATAAAAAAATGGAAAAAAAGCGTTGTAGAAATTTGATGGTTTCTTCGCACACATTAATGCTTCATCGTTCTAGATACATTGTGCAAGTTTCTTTTCGCTGCACTCTTTTACCTCTCCGTCGGTTCACCACCAAAAATGTGGGCCGTATCCAAATGCTCGCACGCACTGTAATAGTATACGGATGAATGAGTGAATAAATTTATAAGCGCTTTTGGTTTGACCGCTCTAGACTTTTTTGAAAGTCAAATGATCTCCGATTAAATGTACGCAACCGTGCTTTGTTTGCTCACGCCTTATCGCCGTTCTGTGGTGCGATTGCGGAGCACGTCGGCACCCCGGCTCAATTCCGAGTCTAAATCACGTCAGGGCTACCAACCTGGCAGCCGGTGGATAGGGACTAATTCAACGCGTGCTCTGAACAAGGTTTTCGCCAGCGTCGATCATATTGATATTTGGCGTGCAGAATTAATAAAGTAGGCCAGTTGGCTCCGAGTTACACGCTCGAGGTCGTCATGAGTATGCCTCTCCGTTTGGCTCACCTGACGGTGCACGATACCACGAAACAGAACTGCTGTCAATAGGGACTTTAGCAAACCGTTACCGTGTTCCGCGTAGTGCACTACCGGAGCCTTTGGAGCATGCTTTAAGCGCGCACCTGGGTGGTACCGTGACCCTGGGGCGCGCTGTAGGGTAAACCAACCAAAAAATTAATTTTGCAGTTTTAGTGTAAACAAATTATATGCAGTCTGAGGAACAAACCAGGAAGCGGCGAGCGCGAACGAACACTCCGAGCCACTTCACTATGGCGCGAGATTCAGCTCCCTCTGCCCATTTGCCTTCGTGTGGAGACATAAAATTGCGTTTTTCTTAAAATGACACTTAAATTTCGCGAGGACCTAATTTTTGCGAATCGCCTACATTTTGCGAAAAATAGGTCCCGCGAACAATTCCGGTAAAATGTAAACACATTGGAATCTATATTGAGATCCCACCGCGTCGCGAAGATTAGAACCCGCGAATTATTCCAAAAATTCAGCTTTGACCTAAGTCGCGAAATATTGAGCCCGCGAAAAATAAGTCGTTTACAGTATTTTGCTATTTTCGTAACTTTCATGTACATTTACTGAGAAACTACTTATCTGATTACACTAAAACTTTTACAGCTTATAGTAAAATATCTTGCCAACAGTTCGAACCTAAAAGTTCCAAAAATCCACTACATTGTAATGTTTAAAAAAAAAAAAAAGTTATCCTCCTTTGTTTAACTACAAAAACAATATACAGTATTTTGTTTCTTGTATGTTGCCTGTTCAACTTATTTCTCTTAGGTTTAGCTTAAATCCAGTAACATCTGAAGACACGTGCCAAATTAAATTAGCATAATTTTTTGTTGCTGAGAAGAGGTACATTAATACGAACTCGGCCTAAGATTTGAAACTCCGTTACTAAAAATATATAAAAAAATGCTTTAGTAAAAAAGCGACAGAAAGTTAATCCCAAGGGTGTAACCATTCAATACATGAAATTTCACAATAACGTATGCAGTAGTTTTTGAGATGCAAGATTAAAACCAACACGGCCCGTTTACCCTGCACGGTATAGCGGTCTCCTAAAGACCCCCTATTCGCGTACAGCTAACCGTTCGGGCCGCGCAAAGTCAAACGGACTGGTATAAAATTGTTTGGACACGAGGCAAGGCACGTTGTTACGGGTCCCCGAATGTTGCGCGATAGTTAAGAGTTACCGTCTCAAGGAAAATTTTGGCAGAAGAAGAAAAGTGTTATTTAAAGAAATGCGGAGGAAAACTCTGCTGAGTCAAGGTCAGAGGAGAGAGGCGACCACACGAATTCACCATGAAGGAGAAAAGAGCCTCCGCTCGATGTCAAGTTTCTCTCCGCTCTAGATGTTTACCTCATCGATGTTTTACTCCTGTTAATGTGACAATGCGTCAGTTCCCCGACAGATAGCCCTCCATGCTGACCAATAAAGCACCGCAAATGTATTCTTTTCAAAGATATCTTATTGAGTTTATAAGTCGTGTTGTTTTACCAGAAACAAGAAAAAAAGATCATAAGCGCTCTTTTCCCCCATTTTCGAGGCACCGCTTCCGTGCGTCCCTGAAAGACTCCGCGTCGCCTATTTATTTGTAGTAGTGCTTTTAGGGTGTGGGAATGGTGGTGGGAATCGTGTAGGGCAGGGGGTCACAAATTCATTTGAGTGTGTGGCCCAGATAGCCTACCCCCAATATGTCGAGGAGAACTAATAAATATATGTTAGGAAGAAAAAAAAATGATAGTGTTTCACGTAGCAAAGCAGCCGAGTCTTTCAGCGACACCCAGATAGATTTACTACGGAGGGAATCTCGTGCTATTTGCTTTTTAGTGAAATAGTCGTTTTGCCAGTGTCGTCTTGAGCTTTGATGTATTCATACAACTAATTCGGGTTTGTACCCAGTGTGATTAAAATATTTAAAATACCGCCATCCAGCCAACGCGCTGAAATATTTTCAGTGGAACTAGAAACCAAGCGCACAATCATTACTCTGACGCTCAATTTAGTCCCACTAAATATTTAGTAGCTCTAGTTCAATTCACTCGGGAAGTATCCGAGTTCAATATGTCTGGATATAAATAATTATCGTACGTTCGTTTTTGCTTTCCTGATAATTTTGATAGTATCATTATCTCAAAATGCTTGTGTCATAACGGTAAGACGAAATCCTCGATCTGAAAGAAAACAGATTAGTGCTAAATATCTTAAAACGTCATAAGAGCAGAGCTACGTTTCCAATAGAAATGAATGGACGTCAAGAGGTCAATATTTATGACGAATGCAGCTCTCGAGGTATAGAAGCGGGAGCTCTCAGCCAAGGGACTCTTGCGGGTAGGGGAGGCTCTAGTGAGAATGGGCGCAACTGCAAGATCGGGGATCACGGGATATCGACGCCATTTAATTGCTAAAGGTTTGCTGGGGGTCTACGGGGCAAAGGGTCGTTTCATTTCCTAACTTAGGCATAAGAGCCCATTAATCTGCTTGAATCTTTTACGCAAGGTATAAATATTACTTTTCTATAGGCACCAGTTTTGTTCCGATAGGTTAAGTATTTGTTTAAGGCGGCAATTGGTAAATTCCGCCATCTTGGACGTTGCTGCTTCTTTGGCAACCCTGCCTTCTCCTCTGGACGTTTGCAATTCCCGGAGCGAGAAGGAAGCGAGAAAGGCTACGCCAAGGTATGGTGGCCAAGGCGTTCTTTGCTTGCAACGGGAGGCGAGAAGAGGAAAGGCGCATGGGGCAACAGAGCGGGCGTCTGCTCTCGTGCAGGCAACATTGGCGCATATCCTTTCGCAATCCTCTCCCTCAGGCGCCGCAATTAAATTGCAAACGCTCTCCAGGATTTGAGTTGCGCCCAGCCTAGAGCCTCCCTACTTGCGGGCCGCGTGTTTGAGACCCCTGGTGTAGGGCTTCACAACTCATAACGTTCACACTCCAAAGGAGATCGAGTCACTGCACATCGGCTCTCATTACAGTGTTGAAGCTGGCTATGACACTGCGCTGTACGATTCGAAGCGATATTCGCACACCCCTAATGATTTTACGACCGCAAGAAGTGGGTATTTGTGCCATCAGTATCAAACTTGATTCATATTTTTCGCTTGGGCGCAGCTACTTATCCGGGACCGTCCAGGACAAAAGCAACACTCATCCTTCACTTTTTTGTTTTTGTTTTGCTGACTAATGTTTAGCGTGAACTAATGTGATCTTATTGTATGGTCTGCACTATTAGATAGTCCGCACAGGGGTACGGGCCGTTCGTCGAAAGACAATTCGTAACTGGGCAATTCGTAGCAGGGCTATTGGTCGCGTAGAGCAATTCGTCATAGGGCTATTCGTCGCTGGGGCATCTAGTCGAAAACTGGGATTTAGTTTTCTAGTTTATCTTATTTAGGAAAGTTTTGAGGAATTTGGGGAAGGGGGAGGGGAGGGGATGGAACGTGTATGAATAAAATATGAAGTTCAGAAGCCTTCCAAGAAAAGTTCGAACACCGCCTTGTTTTCGGCGTTCTTTTGGAGTTTCGGAAAGGCCCGATGCTGTTCTTCTAAACATGCATGCTGTGTTGTATCCTGTTTGGATAGTTCACGATCCTTTGTCCGGTTTCTATACTCTATTCACCCTTAAGCTGACAGTGCACGGGAGGCTGTGTGTTCGCCGGGCCAACAGTTTGAGTGGTTCAGCAAGCGTTTCACTTTTTTGTTATTTCTTTGTTACTTCTTTGTTATTTAAATTTCGCTTACCTTTTTTTTTTCGGAAATTCCAGAACGAATTTTTAAGATTTACAAGATAAAGTTTATAAAACCTCTTTGTCATCCACATCATTTTAGTTCCGAGGGCACGTTCGTACACCAGCCAAATGCTATAAAATAACTGGTCTAAGCGTTTATTTTGGCAGTCGTTATGGAAGTCATCAGGACTGAAAGAGGCGGGGAGATGCTGGTTTGCGAAGGATTTTTATATACTGTTAACCGAAGGACTGAGCAAAGCGTCTACTGGGTATGTCGAAGAAGAGAGACCTGCAAAGCAAAGATCATGACTGACGTCTCTAAGCTTCATGTTGTTAGAAGTCACAAATAACCACAGTCGTGCCGTGGTTATTTGTGACAGTTATTTTAAAGTGACAAATAGTCACAGACACCAGGGACATCCTCGAGGCTTGCGCCAGAAGCATAACACATTGTAAACGGAGATGTATATGCAGAGTTTCCGATGCAAATAAAACTCTTTTCGTGAACTGACACCTGTACGGTTGTCCTATCAAAATTACTGAAACATATTTATAACTCGGTTGTGGCGTATACCCACAGACGTAGACAGCGTCTACTGCGAAAGTAGAAAATTTAAACCAAATCCTAAACATTATGCTACAAATCAAAATACCGAATAAAGGAGAACCTTCGTTTGTAAATAAAAATTTTGAGGCAATATACTCGATAAACTAAAAATTAAACACATAAGCTTTTAATAAGGTGACGAATCGTCATCTGGACGAATTGCCCCATTACGAAATGCCCTACGACGAATTGCCCTATGCGACGAATTGCCCTGCTACGAGTTGCCCTGCTATATGGCATGCTAGCGTTTTTCGCCGAGCACCGAAACAACGATGAACATATGGAAATGTGTCGCTCTCACCTTGCCGTAGCGGGAGAACTTGATCTCTTTGCTGTTCTTGCTGGTGAGGATGCTGAGGGCGTTGCCGTCCACCGTGCCGGGACCCAACCGCGGCACGTGCGTCCGGCAGTACACGTCGACGTCTCTCGTGTCCCTCTGGTTCGTGAAGAACGTCTGGAGTGTCAACTTGACCCCGCACTCGCGGCACTTAAAGCAGCCGCTGTGCAGAAGGACTCCGGGCTTGGGCGTCACCATCTCCTTCGGGTACACCTTGTCGCCGCAGCGAGTGCAGCCGAGGGTTGGCGCCGACCAGGAGTTCGGCCTGGCGGCTTCGCCGTTGGTCACTGGCTTTGTTACAGGCGGCCTCCTCGAAGACTGACCCGTCGTTGGGACGAACTGACGATTCTCGACGAGCATAAAATCGTCGTCCTCGTCCGTGAACTCTCGCGAGTACCGCGGCCGGCTTTTGGGGGAGCTGGGCACGGGGACGTCACCGTTTCTGGGCGGGTTTTCCCACGAAGATCTATCGTTGTTCGACCTGGGATACTTAAATTCTTCCTCGCGGTACCTCGGGCTCACTGGTCCCCTTTCTCTGGTAGAACTGGCTGTCTGAATGTCCTTGTTCGTTTTGTTGTACGTCGGGGCGGGCTCCTTGGGGGCCTGGAAGCTACCGGCTTCTTTTTCTCTCGGCGGCTCTTCCCTCGGGTACTCCCTGCTGTTCTTGTAATGCCTCTGTTGGTCCCTGGGGAACGTCGGGTTCGTTGCCTCTTTTTCTCTGGCAGGTTCCTGCCTTGGATGTTCCCTGCTTGATCTATGCTGCGCCTGTTTGTCCTTGCTGCTGGCCTCCTTGTCCCTTGGCAACGGTTCTCTGGGGCGTTGTCGAGAACGTTCTGAGCTTGAACTGTGGTACGCCAAGTTGCCGAAGTCAGGTTCTCTCGAGAACTGCTGCTGTCTCGAAGATTCCCGTTTAGCCCGAGGATGTGTTGACTGCTCCTGGTAATACATTGGGGTAACCGCTTGCCTCAAAGAGAATTCCCCCGTCGCCTCGCCGTTTCTGCGATAGTAGGGTGACTGGTCATCGTGGTCTGAGATACCGTTGCTTTGTGGTTCTTTTAACGAATCGTCTCTAGAAGAATCTCTCCCGTACCTCCGCTGAACATCCTTGTCATGAACAGGGCTGCCTTGTCTCCTGGTCCTCGGCGCTTCCTCGTGGTGAAGTTTCCCGTTGCTCCTGTGATGTTGTTCTTTCGGTTGGACAGGATAGCTTGGTCTGCCGTCAGGGGGAGAATCTCCCCTAGAAATCTTTCGGTTGTTGCTCGAAGAAAAGTCTGTATAGTCTCTTCCCTGCGTCGGGGGAACCGCGTTCCCATCAGGGAGATAGTCCTCTCTCTCGTATTTTCCGTTTGTCTTCCTCTGGTCGTACTCGTCTCGTGTCTTGTGACTTCTGGACTTATCTTTCTTCATAACAGCGGGCTCATCGGTAGGGATGCTTGCGTCGGGCGCCTGAGCTGCCATCTTATCTTTGCTACTCATCCTCTTGGACGACTTGCCATCTTGTTCCACAGACTGCTCGATATCAACTCCCCTCGCCACTTCTGTGTCCTCCTCGGACGATAGCGTTGCTGAGGTAGCTTTCTCCACCGACTCCTTGACCGTCCTTTCCGGTGACTTCGAGTTCCTCTTGGCACTTTTTTTCTTGCTGGCACTGTCCTTCTTCCTCGTGATGAGGCCCATCAGTCCTCCCCTCGACTTCTTCGCAGACGTCTTGTTTCCCCCGGTCCTTGTCGAGCCTTCTCCCGAATGGTCCGAAAGGTCCGACGAAGACGTCAGCGGCACGGGAGACTTATCCTCAGCGGCGTGTTCTTGCTCGCGCTCTTTTACGGGTTTGTCGCTGTGGACATTGGGGTCCTGTGACGGGCGGGCTTGCTTGGGAGGGCCGTACAATTGCTGCTGGACCTTAAGCGCCTCTTGCAGCCGCGTCCAGCTGGAACCGTAGTCCCGCAGGCCCAGCTCAAACATGGCGACGTCGCGTTGAGGCATGGCGGCACTCGACACTTCACTCCAGGCGGCAAAGGGAGAATCCAGGAAGACGGATCGGTCCCGCGGAGCCGGTCGCCTCGTGCTCTCCGGACCTGTCACTTCCACATCACTCGCAGGGACGGGACTTTGACGCGAGGTCTCGCGGTAGCTGGCGCCTCGAAATCACCGTTGCGTTGGTTCGTTGCCGACCGGAAACGCTGGCCAGCGTTGACACAGAAAATGAATTCTCCCCGCTTCTTCTGGTCGGAAGGAGTCAGCACCTTTGTTGGTTTCGTGCCTCGTGCCCGGCTGACGCAGTCGACATTGGCCAGGAAGAAAGGAAGGAAGCCGGCGGCGATTGCAACCTCCGATGCCGACTCTCTTTCGGAGTCCCCTTTCGCGAGTCTCGCGTTTTTCTCTCGACGACGACGGAGCGCTTTTTTCCTCCCTCCGTGGAACTCGTCCTTTCGTTCTTGCCTGGTCCAGATTTCTTATCGACGCCGCTGGCGGGGCTTTGCAGTCGCTGCCTCCCCCGGCTGCTCTCTCCGTCGCGGCCTCTGCGGAGCAGAACGTAAATGGATTGACTCTTGTCCGCGAAGGCAACCGCGAAACAGAAAAGAGGCTAAAGGTGTGTGAATCGGCGAGGAGGATAACGACGGAACAGAGACGGAAAAGAGGGGGCACACTATACGAGCGTTCCTTCTTCCGACGCTCCAGCGTGTCTTCGAGTAGGGGACGCGCATTACATAACAATGAGACCTGTCTTCTGATTGTTTTCGCTTTGTTTCTGGGATAAATAATAAAGATAATAATAATAAGAAGAGCAGTGCGTGAGGTGTCGGGAGGGAGGAGAGGGAGGAAACAGAAGATGCTCTTTCGGTGACGGAAGTGGCGCAAGGTATCACGCACGTCGCCTCGAGACTGGAGGTCCGGAAAATCCGTTGAGAGACCCACCGTTTATGCATCTACGAGCCGAATTGGTATACCAGATCGGGAACGTGACAAGGAGCGCTTGCCATATCTGGGTCTAAAGTATCGTGTTTTCCAACGTGTAATGCGCCCGTATATTTTGTTGTTGTTGTTTTTGTAAACGTTTTGCGAACGGCTGGTTATTTGCGACGGCGCCTTGCGCGAGTCACCTTTTTCTGTAAACAGCCTTTTTTTTTCCCCTTAAGACCCCTTCTTGCTTTGCGCTCTGTATGTGACGTAAACAGCACTTCCCTAGCGCGTGAGGAAGTCGTTTTACCAACGCTGCAATTCCCCAATTAGACTGTAGTTCACAAAACTATTCAGCGTTTCGTCTCAAATGAAATTATTTTAGTTTACTTCGGGTTTTTGGTTCCACCATATTCCGTCTCACTGAAACCGTGCAGTACAGCCAAAGCTACAGGGGAGAGAGTGTATCCCGACTTGTTCAAGAGGAGGGAAAGGGGGAACGGGGGAATCCCAGCCCTTTTTTCCCCTTCCTCCTTTCCCTCCTCTTGAACAGGCTGGCATACGCTCTCTCCCATGTAGATTTGGCTGTACTGCACGGTTTTAGTGAGACGGAGTATAGAACAAAATCGTTTCTCGTGTGTTCACATTTTAAACATTTCTCTTATTTCCAATAGGCCAGTGATGGCTGGAAAAAGCTATGTAGTCCAGTGCGTATAACATTTCGTTAAGAAGAAAGGGCAATGCAAAACAGCAAAGAAAAAACTTTCTTACAGAAAAAAAGGAGCAGCGAAGAACAGATTTTTATGAATAACGCTTCTTCAGCATCTTAATACTGTTTTTCATTTCTCTTTTTATTTCAACGTCAGAAGCAAAGTAAACATAGCCGTATTTACTTTTCTTGCGTGAATTATGCGGGTAATCTCGCTTTAAACACCTTTGCGTAGAGTGTAAAGTTGCTAGATCACTTGATTTGGTTTTTTTAACTATTGGACGCCCAAGACACCATTCTAGAATGGATTATATTCAGTAGAAATTCCACGCATTTTAGCGATTGTTGAATCCTGTAGAAATTTTATCATCTGCGCTTTTGATCGCAAGATTCCATTTTATGTTCGGAGCAGTCCCGTGAGCTCGATTGCTCAATCCGCGCCTTTGCAAGATCTGCTCTCATACATCAGGCATTTGGCTGGAGTATTGCTGCAGCCTTTTACATCTAAAGCGTGATCCTATCAGATGTGCAAATATGGGAATTTGAATCCAACCTCTGTCCGCTGGAAAAGCGTATCCGCATTCGCAACAATCTTATTTCTTTCTTATGAGCGTTTGTTTGTGTCACTGCGGATACCGTGTGGATATCTGCGGGAATACGGGGCTCTTTACTAATAAAACTCGAAAAGAGTATGCCCTAAAACCAGCAGAGACATAGATGCATTTATTTAGTTAATTGTGACTTATGTAGTTATATTGTCAGCTCATGGTGGGGATTTTGCAGGAGTGGTCAAGTATGAACAAAACAATGTGAGCAATCATGCACGCACAGTTCATACAAAACACAGGTACCACTAGTTTCCCTTTTCTGTTAGAATAGCATTACGATATTGTCAGCGCATATGTAATCGTATAGGATAAAACTTGAAAAAAAAATATATATTAGAAGATGGAATGCCTGATAACGGCTCCGGAGGACATATTATGCGTTTTAGAATGTTCCACGCTCTTTTCAGCCACGAGGAAGACGTCGATCTTAGTTCCAAAATGGCGTCCACTGACGTAGCGGATTTGTCTTCACTGCTCAGTACCCGTCTCAACAACGTGAAATTGCTGACGAAATAAAATGTGTGTGTATGTTCATACAGCCTGAAGTTAGTCTGCTACAACGACGACTTGTCTCTCAGCTGTAGATGAGCAATTAACCAGTGCAGTACAACCGCTAGCCTGGGGTCTTTAACGTGCATCACGCAGTAGTGATACACGACCGCACGCCGGTACGATGCTCATCTAGATCGAAACGAGCAGGGGTGGGTCCCTTACAAAAATTTGTAGTTAAATTCTTCTGAACTTCTGTTGAAAATTTTCTAGAATCCTATTGTAACTTTTCAAAAAATTTTTTTTTATGTTTCCTAAAGTTAACTTCACTTAATTCCTGGTTTAAATTGCCCACTGACAGTTTTTGGAATTCCTTCTAACATAAATATTGTTGAATTCTTTTTATCGGAACCGCAGAATAACTTAAAAAAAAAGACACTCGAATTTTTTTTTAAAATATATATTGTGGATTTTGTTAGGAAATAGTGTCCATTGTGGTATTTGAACGCACTATACATCACACAAATACACATTAGAAACAAACTCAAACACCATGAAGAACTCAACACCAGAATCACAGTCCCGTTATATGTTCCAGAGCCTTATATAGCCTACATATTGAAGATAATCATTTGGCCGGTGATCACCTCAGCAATTATAAAGGTTCCAAGTGTCCGATGTCCTTCTCGGGAGTCTGTCAAGGGGAACACAGTGTTTCGAAGTTCGTGGACTCTATCTCTTACTAAAAGGCATTGGTACAACTGATAATAATTCGGCGCATTCGCTAAAACAACATCCACAAAAGCAGCTCCTAGAAGAAATGTTATCGGTTTTCAGTGTTTATGGGTGAGAAAGAGAGGGGGAGGGGTGTTTCAGCGGTCCGTCCGGACGTACCGCTAGGCATAGCGAACTTTTATGTTACGTCGGACGTAACTTTAATTTTCTTAATATTATTACTTAATTTATTTGTTACGTCGGACGTAACACTATTGACTGCCATAAAAATAAGAATTTTCCTATAGACTGATGTCGAGTTGAAGTCATTTTTCAACATGTGTTAGGAGTGTTGTGTTATCAGAATGTTTTATTAAATAGAAACAGGAAAGGAAATGAAAAAGGTCCTTCTTGATTTGTCTTTGTCCTCTGATTAAAAAGAAAAAATTCTAGATTAAAGGAAGAAAAGAAGTGCAAAGCAACTTACGATAATTTTTAGAACTCTTACAAATATGTCATCAGGGGAAAATCTGTAAAAAATGTATTTTCCCTTTCAATATTAAAACAAAATGTGAGCTGTTATTCTTCAAAACTCTCTTCCAAATTATAAAAAAGATGTCCTCAATATTTTAAATAAAAGAATAAAAAAATTAGCATTTTTCCCTTTTTATAAAATAATATAAAAAATAATGTATAAAATTGTTCTTAATTTTTTTTTATAAAATCATTCATGCAAAAATTATCAATATAGTTCTTTTTCATAATCTTTTTTTAGAAAATAACCTACAAAAAACGTCAATACCATTTTTTAATTTTTTTTATAAAAACGTCTACAAATTGTTTTTTCTTTTTAACGTTTTTTGACAACAATTAAAACAAAGTGCGTTTATAAAGACTCAATCAATCAATCAATCAATCAATCAATCAATTAATCAATATTTATTTTTCTCTTGTGCTAACCAACAGCTCGAAAGCCCACTGGGTTAAGCACACACTTGAAATACAAACAAAATTCAGTAGGATCCTGGAAAGTCAGTAAGAAGCCTAAAAAAATTAAAAAGACTGTTAGGACCTGTCTTTGTGAGGGTATTGAATCCAAGATCTCCGGGTCCTATACCGCGAGCATAAATTTATATATGTCATTTTTATTTTGTGTTCGTGGGTCTGAGGTTACTCCCTGTAGCTGCAAATGGATCCGGTTGGAGAGCTCCCTTTAACATAGATCCTCTTTCGGTTAAAGGGACCTTTATGCGCCGTGTTATAACGATTTCCAGCTCCTTCTACTAAAGGGATTTTAGCTAAAGGTACCTTTACGCTACCGTGTGAATGGGGTATAACTTCCGGCTGCACATACGCAACACAATTATTACAGGGTCGATGCGTTCTTCGTTGAATCGAGCTAGCCTGTGCCGAAATGAACATGCACATAAATAGCGTCCTTCACTTTCTTGACATCTAAGTGCGGGAGTGCGGACGTATAATATATTTTTCTTCTTTTAAATTGTCCGTATTTCGACGCTCGACGTGTTGCCGGAACTCGCGTTCGCTAACACCCCTAGCATAAAACGGTGGGCGGACATTGACCTCGTCAGGAGTACGCTTTAAGGATAGGGTACTTTTGATCGTACGCAATGGACTGGCGGGCCCCGCGGGCGCAACTCTCACTCCAGATAACACCAGGAACTCCCGCTAGCAATAACCGAAAGCGATTGCTTTCGATCCACCAAAAGTCCCTATTAAACCGGAGAGTGTCGAAAGGTAGTTTCATCCAATTGTAATTAAAAATTCAGAATTATTAATTGCACTAAAATTGCGAAGGGCAGGAATCGAGACATCGATATTTCTCACTTCGCACCTCCCATGCAGCCACGGAGGGGCACTCCATGTGAGACGCCCGGTGATTAAAGTTGATCGCGGCGATCGGTTGATTCGCGCGAACATGTCGTGCCAATTATAGACCTGACTGGGCGCCGCGGTCTGTAATTGAAGCCTCACCTTGACGACCGATAGCAGCCTTGACAGTATTGCGCCTCTAAGGAACGCGGACCACCATCACTCCAGAGAGAGAGCCGACGCCTCGCGGAAACGTATTTCATTAAATTACGCCGCCGTTAGATAATTGGCCGCTTTGATATCCGAGGCTGTTCGCGAACGTCGGGGACCCAAACCACGCTCACGCCATCCGCCGAGCCAGAAAAATGATGGCTACAAAATGTAAATACAACACGCGGAAGGTCGATTGTTTGTGTGCGAGCAAGGAAGACGGGGACGTGTGCGGCATGAGCGTGATACGAGGAAAGCCGCCAGAAAATATTTCCGACCAGCCGCACTAAGAATAGTTGCACCCAGGGTGGAGAATCAAAATCAATACGATTTCTATAGTGATTTAAATCACACCGGCTCAACAACTTCCACGAAAAAGCATCCCCGAAAATGTTTCCTATGATTACGGTTAGTATATATAGTGCTTTCTATCTGCATTTGTTTTCATTTAAATCCAAGAATCAGTAGGCTAGAAAGATACGTAAGCAGGAGAGGGCACGATCTAGTATCTAATGTTGTTGTCAAGCTTTTGGTACCTCGTGAACCCAAGAATGAGCAATGGGACGTAATGCCATCTATATCGTTTTGTATATACGACGTGTGATGCGAGCCCTCCTAGCGGGACATTCGTCGCACTCGGTTTGACAGTGGGTGCGCTGATTAAAATAATTCGAAAGAAAATACCGTCTCGATAGTCTTCCTGTTTGTGTCTTACGCATCTAAGATCAAGGTTATACATCGTGTTGTAATAGTCTCCGGTTCCGCCCAGTGTAAATTAGAAAAGTAGTTTCCTGCGAACAATGTACACTTCCTTCGGTCCCGAATCATACAAGGAAAAAACAAAGTGTTGCAGGGTGTTGTACGACAACCCACCATCCCGTGAAGCACAAGACATGCCTTTCTGGTGCGTGTTGTAGTGTGGACAGAGCGTACTCTAATATTTTCCTGTGCACGTAAACCATGAAAACCGTATGTCCTTGTCGTACGTGTTTTATTTCGCGCTTTTAACCTTTGAAACAATATTATTCACCCGCCTCACATCATGTAGAGTGTTTCATGGGTATAAATCCGAAGATGGGATGAAAACGACGTACTAAACTACTCCTAATGCCCGGAGAACAAACTCCAGAGAACAGTGGCTGTGAATTGTACTTGCCCGAAACCGAGCGGGCTGTACGCTACTTTAGTCGGGCTCGATGAAGCGACAAGGCGACATAAAAGTGAAAAGGAAAATAGAAGCGATTTGTGGCGAAGCGTGTCGAGTCGACTATACACAACGCACGGCTGACTCCAAACAGCTATACGCCGTGCTCTTACCTCCATTACGCGCTTCGTGCACTTCAAGGTCGTACGTTTCGCGGGCCGCGTGTCACGTGGAATTCGGTGGCACCGACTATCGATTTCACTCAACGGCGTTTGTGTGTAGATAGCGCCAATCGGCGTTAATAGAGGGCGGGGTCAGTGAACCAAGTTGCGGGAACAAAGTATACCGATCGGCCATGACGGCTTCGGTCCTTGTCGCTCTAGGCACACTTAGAGGGAGCCTTCGCGAGCTTTTAAAACGACGGCAAACCTACACGGGGCCCTTTTGCTCGTGTTAGTCTCATCGCATGAGGTCACAATGTCACGTGACATTGTGGTGCTGCGTGACGCCTCAATCTCACGTGACTACAATGTAATATAAAGTAACGTCACAATTCCCCTGTAAAATTAGCGGAAATATTTCCTTTCTTTCGATAGAAAGTACTGCTCTTTAAAAGCCCCATCGAGTGCTATCGCCTCTTCATTGCATTTAACAAAATGTCTAGGCAAGGCGAACATTCTTTTTTTCTTTTGTATCAGGTACTTTGACCTTGCGCGCTGAGCGTAGGTAATTAAGTTTATAAGGATTTCAGCCTCCAGCCCCCATCTGGACTGTAATCACACGTTTGTTTGGCGCGACGTTTTTATTTGCGGGGAGTATACTTTAATTGTCATGGTGGCAGGGTGGACCAATTAGCGGCTATCAGTGAGGAATTTTACTACGACGTCGCGCAGTCTAAAGAAATTGTGCTCCATTGTCGCGGCTGTAGAACGTCTGTTTTCCAACGGCCGGTGGCGTTGAGGAAAAGCCTGGTTCTCTATCTGGGTCTCAAAAAAGGGACCATCTTGACACTACTTCTTACGGCTTCACTTCTGTTTGAAAGTCAATCAGAGGTGTTATTTTCATTGCAAGATACAAAGGGAAAGCATTGACTATGTCGACGATTAACTCCAATGTGTGCCGACAAAAATTTGTGGACATAATAAGAAGAACAGTGAAGACACAGAAAAGCGTCATATTTTTCTCACGATGTCTACTGTCTACCAACTCACCCAGCTTACTCCCCGACCGCTTAAAAATATCTGACTTCGAAAGTAGACTATATCACAAACTGAAGTTGACACCGCGATTGGTGAGCTCGGCGAATTGGAGGCAGTGTTCGTGTTGTAAGTACACTCTCAAGGAAGGGGTGTAGTATTACACCCATCTGTCCCATATAATGCACCCCGAAACTTGAGTTCGACGTGTAGCGCACTGCCGTAGAACTTAACGGCCCCAACTTTGACGAGGGGCTTGATAACAGTGCGATGTAACTTATGAAACAGCTAAAGTACGTATCAAAGACCACAAAAAGAAAAAAACAAACAGGTTTTGCAAAAAATAAAAAGAAGGATCTTTTTTTTTTTTAGGACAGTAACACGTCCATTAGTTATTTTATTGTGTTGTACCGCTCGGCTATCAAGCCGCTCGTGACGTTTGGCACCTTTGGTACGGCGGCAGTGCTCTGTATGTCGAACTGGGGTTTTGGGGTGTATTATATGGGACAAGGGGTGTAAGTACTACACCCCCTATTTCTGAGAATGTAACGACGTCACTGGTAAGCCAGTAACGTACACGTTGCCTTTTTAAATTACCTACGAGTCAAGTAGTTTCACTAATATTTTACAGTATCGCCTACAAAGTTACGTTACTCGTTACTGTGATTATGATCGGTCTTGTTTAAAATTGGAACAAAAAGTATTCGCATACTGTTACCTGCGTTAAAAAAAAAGTGT
This sequence comes from Ixodes ricinus, assembly GCA_037355805.1. NCBI lineage: Eukaryota > Metazoa > Arthropoda > Arachnida > Ixodida > Ixodidae > Ixodes > Ixodes ricinus. Next base: position 118,999 of record JAZHYW010032604.1, read on the forward strand.
TTTTTTTTTTCTTGCGGCGTCATTTTGAAATTGTTTAGTGAGAAATTTCTCAGGATCGCTCATAAAAGGCACTGGGTCCTTGAGCGAACAAAAGCGAAGTCAATACAAAACGAACTGAAAGGGCATATTACTCAAATTGGATAAAAAAAAACAAGGATAGTAAACACTAAGACCACTCTGTAAAAGTTTAATTGCTTTCGTAATATGCAATAGCGACTTTCACTGCGAATAATATTACTGAAATCTAAACCAAAAGTAACGTTCGTTATTCCTAAAAAAGTAGCGGTAACGATATTCCGTTGGAGATGGGTAACAAATCTCAGTAACGCGTTAGTTTTTGACGAACTTGCGGTAACGATATTCCATTGCAAAATGGTAACAAATCTCAGTAACGCGTTTTGACGAACTTACGAGTAACGCTATTTTTTTACTTATGGCAGAACACTAATTAGAGGAAATTTCGTGAAGAAGCAACATTGTCTTTTACGATTTTCCAGATTCCGCGAACAAAACAAGAGATGAATCTGACATTCGGGTTATCGCATTCTACTCCAAGAGCTTGAAAATTCAGGGTTTTTAGTCTTTTTTTTAAAATTAGGCTGATTGTGTGAAATATGTACAGAACGTTCTGTCAGTGAGTTTAGAAGAGATGCCTGGAAGCCCCAGCGATTTATTACCCGTCGACACCTGCTTCTCCATCGCATTATAGAGGCCTCAAGGCGTGTGTTTCTCTTCCCTTTAGCAGCTGCCACTTGTGTACTGTTGGTACGCAATACGCTAATTTTGAGTACCAATGCCTATAGAACTAGAGCGCCATGCATTCTAATTAATCAGCTTACCTGTCGTCCGACTCTGCGCAGAGGTAAGGGACGTCCCGAGGAACGACAAATTCCTCCGGCAATTCGGCATCATATATCCCCGCGCATATATCCACAGGCGCATACGCACACCCTAAGAAACCTGCAGCGTCTAGTTTCCCGCATCGCCCTTGGGAGAGCCAATAAGAGCTCTGAGAATGACGAGGCTGGAAATATGTTTAAAATAAAATAATAAAAAAAGAAGCAGCCGAGCTTGCGCTCGGCTGCTTCGTCATCGGTCATTTCCAGCGCGTTCTCAATGTTGGCCTCTGATTGGCGTGCCCCTCGTTGCGTTCCGATGCGCCAAAGAAGCGTTTCGGAACGCTTGCTCGTCGCTTAAACAAACAACGTAATCGTGTACAATACCTATGCGAAGCGCAAGTTCGTCTGCTTCTTTTGCAGGGGTTGTGGTGACGTGAGAAAGACGCCTGAGCTCTGATTGGCTCTGATTGAAGGATAGTGGGTGGACCTCAAGGTAGCCTGCTTTGAGGTACACTCCTTATACTTCAATCTGAGCCAATCAGAGCTCGGCGTTGATCTGACGTCAACACAACCCCTGCAAAGAAGCAGACGAACTTGCGCTCGGCATAGGCCAACGCGCTGTTTCCAAACAAGTCCTCACGAAGTGTGGGCAAACGCGCCGTTTCTGCTCGAGGTGTGGGCACTGCGCGTGCGCAGGAACCGCGTCAAGTGGACCGTTTGCGCATGCGCCCTGCCAATAGCAGCGCTACCGCAGCGACGTGACATCAGCGCCGCGTGTTGGTGCATAGCATACACACGCGTGCGAACAGACAATACGGACACGTTCGGCTCCAACACTCGGCACCCACTCGAACATCCACCCGCCAAAAACACGCGTCTCGTCGTCGGCGCGTGCACGACAGGGTCCGGCGCACGCGCCCCGGCGCGGAAGTGGCCTGTCGCCGACCGCTTCCGGGGTCGCCGGAAGTCATCTTCCGCGTTACGGTACTTAACGTCAACGCGGAAGCCAGGGACGCCGCGACGGCCGCGTCGCAAGGACGCGCATCCCACGTGACGGGGCTGTTCGTCCGGGCATGAGCGTGTCGAACCCTATGGGGCAAATCGTGCGGCGAAGCTTGCTTGGGTAATCACATGTACGCGTATGCGTGCAGACGCATGCTTCGTTTAACGACTAAACGAAGAGATAGAGAAGGTAAATGACAACGAAGATGATACGTGACACCTGGAGCCACTAAGAATCGGCACCCCATTCCTCGATCTTCTTGTGGGCGCCCCCATTTTGGTGCTTAGTGCAAAGTGGGCGCCGTTGATGACCGTTACGATTTAAAAATGCGATTTCGTTTCGCTCTGTCGCGGCCTGTATTAAACATTTCTGGAGGACAAATAAAGAACAAAAACAATAGGTGCACTACGATTTCAAATAAAGCATCACATCACTGGCAACGATGATTTTAAGTAACAAGATGGCTAGGTGGCGCAAGCTACCGCTCGTTATAAAGGGTAGACAGCTGTTAGCATCCGTCCATCCATGGTTAAAGGGCCGTTACTTTGAACCGCAGCTTATTTGGGGGCTCGAATGACGCCCCGCCATTTGGCCTTATGTTTCTATCCCTCGTTTGGGTTATGTCGTTTCCGCTATGGGCTAAAAATGTAGGTTGCTATCTTTACGTCATTCCGTGTTGTTTGTGTAAGCTGCCCATATAATCTCGATTGCCGCACAGCAAACGCAAATTCGGGATTCGATAAATCCCGAATTCATCGAATCCCGGATTCGATGAATCGATTCATCGAATCCCGGGATTCGATGAATCGTCTCAAAGAACGAACGGCGCCAAGGGTTCACTGGCACTTGACAACTTTTCATTGAACGACATGTTGAACCAATCGAGTGTTTGTCATTTCGTCGAATTATGGCATCATCGCACGAAGTTTGGGCGTATCTGCCAGTGACTTTCTACTGCGAAAACCAACTTGACCTGGAAAATTGCTGCAGTATAGGTATTTTTATAGAAAAAGCAAACACGCGCTAGACCCGTAAAACGAGAAGAAAGCAAAAAAAAAAAACAACAAAAAACAGAAGAAGCCTTAGGGCTCTGATGTTTGAGAATAAGTACTGTCTTCATAAAACTAGTTTGATAAAACAAGGCTTGACCTCTATGATCTCTATACTACTTTTATTCAATGAGGGGTTCGATGAACTGGGATCTCTAAACTGGGGTTCGCTAAGATGAAATTTCCTGCAATGAACGTCTCTCGCGCACGGCGAAAACAGTATCTTGGACAGCATTGAAGACGCCTGGCGCTGCTTACGTGCCACACCGGTGGTGATTGTACCAAAACGAAAACGCAACCGTCGCGGTTCTGCTTGAAGAGACCCTCTTGTCTCCTGCAGCATGAGCAGAAGGTCACAGGCGTCCATAAAACCCACCACCGCGGCGGACTGAGTGCCGTCAATGCGCACTATTTTTCAGGGTGAGCTTTCTTCAAGGTGAGTAAATGTATTGCCGTTACCAGTTGCGCGAACGCCCAATGGCCCTGGCTGGGGGCTGAACGACTGCAGGCGTGCTTCGCGGGGTTGCCGTAGGGTAAGCTGCTGTTTAAGTAGGCTTCTTTTGTTTTCAGATATAAAGATACGCCCGAAGACCCACTCGAGTGAGTAAAGGAATCCTCGGTATTGTGCCAGTGCCTCAATCGCGTAATGCCGATAGACGGAATAAACACAGCGCAATAGAAGACGGACTTGTAGAAGACTATATAGTTCGGACAAGCGCGGTCTTTTTCTACTTGCTTTGTTGTCTCCGTCTCCTGGTCCTCGTCCTTATGCTCTGTGCTGATTTCGTTATGTGTACCCAATTAGCCCAAGAGTTGATTTCGAGCCAATGGAGGGGTCATAGGTGGATCGTCTGAAAATGCTTATGGTGCGTTTAAACTTGCCAATTCGCGGGCGGATCCGCTCCAGCAACGAGCGGAATTTCGAGCCGGGTGGCAAAATCCGCTCTTCGCTGGCTGAAAATCGGGATCGGTACGGGACCCATGCATACCCAGATCTTCCGCCACCGACGAGTCGATTTCGCTACCCGGCTCCAAAATTCGCTCGACGCAGGCGCGGATCCGCCCGCGGATTCCGTCTGTAAACGCACCATTACGCAGAAGCTATAGGTGCTCGTTCGCAGTTCGTCTTATCTTTTGGCAGGTGATCAGACTCCCGGCCCATACCCACGCGCAGAGAGCGGGGTCAGGTGAGGAAAGGGAGGCGATTGAGTGGTACCGCGAGTACGTAGCTCCCACCTCGCTGTCAACTTAGGGGTGAACGGAGCAATATTAAAAGGGTACCGAAGCGAAATTTTAGGGCTCATTTTATTGCTTAGGTGATATACCAGGCCGCATCAGCACCTGAGAAACATCTATCATCTGGTACGTAAACGCGAGAAGAGCAATTTTAAAACGAATAAAACGATTTCACACTTTCGCCGAAGCTTTGTTGGGGGATCGTGACGTGTTGCTCCTCCCGCAGTGGCGCCACCCTCGACAGTGCAATGTACTCATATAGATACCCCAGCCCCGTGAACGCAATGACACAATCGCGCTGCCTCACGCGGCGCGCGATTGTTTTGGTACCGCCAAGTTGTTTCTGTGTTTATTCATCACGTTTGCGTGCAGGATGCCGTGCTATTGCGCGGCAGAGGGTTGCGGCAGCAGCGTGCTGAACTGCGAGACGACGAACCCACGGGTTTCCGAACGATGAGGAATTTCGAAGCGCGTGGATCCGTCTCGCCCGTCCGTTTCCTCGGGCGCCGGTCAAAAACCGATCGCCTCTATGGTGACAATTTTTGCGATGAGGACTATGAAAGGCGACCCACTGTCCTCGGGAGCCTGGATATTTCTACCAAGAATATTCGGTTGCTAGCAGGGGCTGTGCCGACTATTTTTAAAGGGGTACTCCTGCGATTTTTTGAGCAACCACTACTAACTATATTTTCTGAATCCCCGGCGTTTACCCTTTCCGGTATACTATTTAAAATCGCGAAATTAATAATAGTTATCATGATAATGCAATTAAAGGCAAAGGTGCAAGCGAGCTGGATAAAAATTACGAAAATAATCCCTGGAGAAGGGGAACAAGGGGGACAAAGGACAAACACTAATCTCCAAACACAGCTAGGTGATGAGCGCGACCGAAAAAATCCGCCTGGTCCTTCTCATGGGATTATTTTAGTCATTCATGTCCAGCTCGCTTGGACCTTGGCCTTTAATTGCATCATTATCATCACAACCTTAAAAATGCAAGCCGTTCACCCTTGTGGGTGTTAGACTGGTGGCAGCTGATAAAACCCGTTTGTTCTACTGACGTCTAACTCCTGGTTAGCTCCGTTGGTAGAGCGCTCCACCGGAAATGGAGAGGTTCCTGGTCTTGATACCAGGACCAGCGGATTTTTTCGGTCGCGCACCAGGCACCCAGCTGTGTTTGGAGATTAGTGTTTGTCCTTTGCCCCCCTTTTCCTCTTCTCCAGGGATTATTTTCGTCATAATAGTTAGTATAAAATCGGCAAATGGAAATGTAGCAAAAACCAACATTTAGATATACCCGCACTTTTCAGTTGAGTTGAGTTGAAAAACGTCTTTATTTAATGCCAGGGATGGCTGCTCTTGCTTTAGAGCATCAGCAGCGGCAAAAATCAATAAATAATAACAACATACACACAGCCGCGCCTGAGAGCGGCCGACGGCCGTTTCACTATGGGGCGCTGCAAAACGTCGCCAAACGCTCCAAAGCACGACCGTGCGATGGGATTATTAGAGAGTTTTAGTAGATCGTTTTGGCTTTCCCGCTACGCTATACGCTAGAGCGACGACGCTACTGCGCATGCTCGCTGCTAGCGGAAACATTGCGGAGCTGCGGAAGCTAGCGGAGGCGCGCTATCTGACCAAAATAGCGAGCGCGTAGCGCGGCGCGCTAGCGTGGGTCTCGCGAGAACGAGACTTGGCGAGATAAGGGAGAGCCAGTGAGGGACTCAATTCAAGATGGCCGCCACGCCGCGCCTGTCAGGTTTGTGCGCTTCGCGATCGTGGTTCTGAGGGTGGATTATGGGAGTTATAGTGACCGTGTTTCCCCTCCGCTAGCCCTCCGCTACGAAGAAATCGCCACTGCGCCTGCGCGCGATGGCCTTGGCTGTAGAGTTCCGGGTAGTGGAGGGCTTAGCGGAGCGGCTAATATCTTGCTGCTGCAAGAGTAGCCGCGACCAAGCCGTTCCACGACTGCAACAGGTAGCGATTGATGGCGAACATGCTAAATACTGCCACGGAAAAAAGAAAAAGAAGAAGCAGCAGCTTCGCAGTCCGTGGTGCTGTGAGCGAAGGGTGCGGCCTCCTGCTCGGCCGCTTTGTCGTGAGGACAAAACCTACCAAGGAAGCGAGCGAGCAGGCGGATATGAGGGTTTCCGTGGCGTTTCATTTTCGGTGAACAACGACACAACAGAAGAGCTACGGTTGTTGTCATCTATTTTTGAAGATTTTTCTCGGTGGCTTTGGCGCTTGGCTCATGTCGGATTGGCTTGGACAACTTGGCCGTCAGTCGTATTCAATTACAAACACAATAGACATTTCCTTACAAAAGAAGCAACGATTAGCACGTTATTCAATAAAGAACAAAATATTATATTAAGATAACGACGTTAATCAAACAATTGCGAAGAATTGCTTTAGAAATCTGTTTTACGCAAGCCTTAGTGTCCGAAAGAGCCGCTAGTGGCGTGGCGTTAGCTCTCGTAACGCCGTAATTCATAGCGGGTGGCGAACGTTCCGCTAAAACCTCAAATGGTGGTTCCGCTACGCTACATATAGCGGAGGCCGTAGCGGCTAGCGGATAGCGCAGCGGGAGTGACTGAACGATCTACTAAAACACTCTATTGAAGGGAGTTCGCAGTCACCGATGGCCATCGGTGCAAGAGCCCTGGTCCGCCGTCCGCGTAGAAGAAGCTGCAGAGCTGATTCCACAGGAGCCGGCTGTAGGCGGCGGCTTGTCTTGCGGAATCACCCAGTCCTTAAAGGTGTTGGTCTGCTACCGGGATGCCAGCCAAGGCCTCGAAGCGAGCCGCAGCGTGCTCGGGGCACTCCCAGATAACGTGCTGCGTCGTCGCAAGGGTGTTGCATGCTGTACAGTAGCCCTGCTGCGGGGGATCTTGAAATATGCGGTTGCGCCAGGGCCGGCAGCATAAGGGTGTTCGTGGAGGTACGGCGGACAAGAGTCTGGGCCTTGCGGCTCACTCCTGCTGGCATAGGGGGTATCATTCTGTTGTGCCTGTTGAAAAGGGAGGCCGCAGTCCTCAGGTTGCGGAGTATTTTCTTTCGCTCCAGCTTGGCGAGCGCGGCTCTCTCAGTGAGGTCCGGCTGACTCCGTGACGTCAGTGGAAGGCAGGCTTGCCAGTCGAGCAAGCAGGCCCAAGAAATAAACTATGCCAAGCATTTGTTCCGTCCGTGGTGCGCGGGGAGCGAGCTTCCAAAGCATTCATTGGACACCATGAAACTGCTCCTTATCAGTTGAGAACAAAATATACAGTCCAGAGAGTGTTGAATTCATGCCTTCCACTGGCGTCGCGCTTTCGTTGTTGCGAGAAGAGACTTTTAGTTTGAAAAACACGGCGAAGACCAAAATTGTAAATTTAATAACATCGCAAAAAAACAAAAATACTTAGTATTTTGGATACAATTTGAGCGATGTTCGTTCGTGTGTTTTGCAAATTTTCAGGCAAATCAGGGACCATGAAGTTCCTGATTTGCCTGCATGGAACACAACAGATGTTGGCCACTTTTGCAGCGCCGCCTGGAGAAGTAGAGTGCAACCCTAATTATCCGATCTTCTCCCCGCATGCACTGCCGGGACGATTCACGTCTGGCACAATGAGATGACGCGAACGATGCGGCTACATTCACGCGGGCGTTGTCCGCCTTGTCGTATAGGGCTTCGCCCCTGCGCGTGTATACGGCACGGCGGCAACGCCTCGGAGGTCGGACGTGCGGGCATTCCCGGAATGGCAGCGGCGTGGTTCCTTTGACAGGGGCGGAAGCTGTTGACGTCGACCTCGGGCGGGGCTTGACATCATGCAGTACGCGATGTTGCGAGCTTACGGTCTGCAGATGACTCGCCGGTCCTGCCGACTGCGCGCGTACAGTCACTGCGTATCACCGTAGGATCAGTGCTACAACTATATATAAAGTTCGCGACCAACTTTGTGCAATTCTTACAAGAACTAATCTTGGCGTCTGTATGTGTATACAGCGGGAAGTTAGTGAGCCCAAATGGGTGTCTCGGGTCTCCGCTCTAGATGAGAAATTGAGCCTGTATACCGTATTATACCGTGCATCATGCATGCGGTAATGATACAGAACCGCACGCCGGTGCGACGCTTAACCAGGTCGAAATAGGCAGGGGTGGAGATTGAACGCAGGGTCCAGGGTACTTATAAGTAGTGCCTCATCCGACTCCACTTATAAGTGGAGGTGCCAATACAGGAGGCCGATGACTCGTGCTGCCCTTGGAAGCAATGGCGGCGCAGCACTGAAATGAGCGGCCCTGGAAGCCAATGGTGGCGCAACATTCGCTCGCGGCACGTGTGTCTCGCGCGATTGCGTAAGAACGATTTTCGGTACCTGTAATAAACACGAACCGTGAATCTTATCGGTGGGCTTCGTGTGGAATACCTTCACTTCTAGCCCCGAGCAACACAACTCATTTCACGTGCATGGCTCCAGGCGCTTTTCCATCTGATGACTCCTCGTAAAAGATAAATGAAGCGGCGCTGACAAACAGGTTTCCTCAGCACCTTCCGACCACAAGCTTCACCTTGGACCTACGTTCCACTCCGTTCGCTCGCCCTTCGAAGACCCGTGTGTATTTGGGGCGCATTCCTGGCGAGAGGGAGACACAAAACGGCCTGCCTCCCCAACGGGGTCCTCCGCACAGCCTGCCACATCAGGATTCGACGGGAGCGGGCCGCAAGGCAGTAGGAGCCTTTGGCAGGTCCGCGACGTCGTTCATTGTTTACAGCCAGCATGACGAGGGAGAAATCGGAGAAGTGTGCAGCCCACAAAAGGGCACTGCATCCTGCGTCCAAATGCCGCCATTTTTGTCCTGGAGTGTTTCCGTGTGCAGCCGTCACACGGCATATTAAATCCGACGTACTCGGCCGTCGCTGCAGGTTCTTGCTCTTCTTTTCGCTTAGCTCGTCGCAACACTGCTCCCCGTTTTCCTGGCGTTCCATTCGATCCACCCACCAGCCGTACATCGACGGACGGACGGCTGGCGAGTCAGCGGTAGTGGAACAAGTTTAGAAACAACCTTCGCCCCGTCTTCTGCTCGTAATATTTTTTTTCCTCCGTCCAAGCGCAAGTAGACTTCTACTTTCCCTCGCCACTTTAGTTTCGGTCTCGCTTCTTCTCGCTCCGACACCCTTTTTTCTTTCCATCTACATTTTGTTTCTTCATCATCCCCTCTCGGAGTCTCTCTCGTTGCTTTCACGTTTCGCCCGCTAACCTCTGGGTCGAATGAAAAACCAGAAGCGACGGCCTGGGCTTCTTTCGCAACGTCGGCAACCCAACGGCACATTGCTGGAACGCTCGCTCGTACGTACCGCTTTGCTCTCCCGCTTCGGCCCTTTTTGTACCCTTGGTATTTTTACCGCGCGCTCGCCCTGGCAGTCGGGACACAGAGGCTACGGGAGAGAGTCGGTCGACTCGTCGGCTTGGCGAGGTAACCTAATTACAAAACTCGGAAAACCGCCGCGAGGGAATGTGTGTCCTTTTTCTTTCGTGGCTTTTCTTATTTTGTTTTATTCTTCTTCCTTGTCTCTCGTTGATCCGCGCTGGAAGTCCTTCGAACGCGGCGGCGCGCCGTGAAACCGGCCGGCGAGTTTTTTGAGCCGAAATATGCCGCGCGCGGCGGCACTAAAGAAACATCGATTACATTCAAGGACGCGCGGTGTTACAGAAGCGGAGCGTCGGTTCTCTCTGCTGCCTCGTACCGCCTTTTCCGCTTCACTGGCCACCCGATTTAGACTAAAACACTCCCACCTTAAATGTGTACACAAACCCAATGTTGTATACAAACCTGTGTGCAGGCAGCCGCATGCTGCTTGTCCTTTGCACCATGCAATCATTCGGTGTTTTTTTTTCCTTCTGTTTTGTTGTGAGCCCACGAGTGAGTAAACGTGACAGTCAGAAATCGCAACAAGCACGAAAAATAAAGAAAGAAAGGAGAAAGCTTACAAAACAAAGATCGACGAAGGAGGGGCTCGGTCGGCTGTTCGTTGATGAAGGCTCTTTCTAATGGACCTTAGATCGCCGGTGTGCGCGAGTCAGCGAGCGATGTGGAACTCGCGATAGCACGGTAGGCCGGTAGTGGCTTCTGGTTTTTGCGTTGGCGAGCGTGTGCTGCGTTGTTACCATACGCCGGCCTGTAATTGCAGTTTATGTTTTGCCGTCCGTGTTTCCTCTCACGCGCGGGAGCAGCGCACACCTCCTTCCGGTTTATTTTTCTTTTACCTCTGTTTGCGATAGAAAGGTTTTTTGTGTTGACGATTGCAAATCGGTTTTATTGTGGTTGGGCGTCGGATGCTGTTTGACGCCCCGCTCGTGTCTGTGCCAACCTTATTTTCTTTGACCGAGCTTCGCCGTTTCTTTTTATTTTTCCCGCCCTTTTTTTTGGTGGTAGTCAGTTCGTCGAAGGACGTTTCATCGACGCGATGTTTCATAGACACTGCGAGGTTTCATTGACATATCGTTTCATCGAAAGGTTCCCGCGTTCGTTTAATCGTACAGCTTGCGACGTTTCGTCGAAAGCGTCTTCCCGCGCGCATCGCCTCGGCCGCCGGCATCCATATGATAGCCTACCTTGCCGAACCCTTGGCGGTTCCGACGATGCTTGATGCAAGCTCGGGCCTGAAATTATGTTTAATTTTCCCCGAGCGGAGCCAAGCAGCTGGTGGCTGCGGTGGGGCGGTCTGTTCAAAAGCATAGGATTAGGGCTCTCGAATTTGTTTTTGCTCTAGCGGAGCCGCCTGAATGGCTCTGCTATAGTTCCGGTATACTTCGGGCGAACGTAATGAAGCCAGTAATCCAATTCAATCTACTTAGTCAAAAGGAAATATGTTGTCGACGAAACTTCGCAGTAGCATGTATCCACGAAACGTTACAGTGCCGACGAAAGATGTGTCCATGAAACGCGGGTCTATGAAAAGTCGTCGACGAAATGTATTTCGACAAACCAATTCAAATCTCTCTTCTTTTTTTTTTTTTTTTTACAGTTGTGCAAAAACATTGTAACTACTTTTTTTTTTTTTTTTTTGCGCACGTTGGTGCGTTGAGAGTTTCCCAGAAACACGGGACAAGCATAATTGCAAGACGTCACCTCTTCAGTTCTAGGGGACGGCACGTAAACGGATGAGATCCGCACCTCACAATCTCCGAGAACTCTCAGAACTGCGCCCTCAGGCGATGGTGACCTGCTTGCCCGCGTTGTTGGGAAACAGTTCATTAACGCCATTTCTTTTCCCTGCGTTTGTTTTCTTTCGCTGCTGTTGACATTCTTTGCAAGTGTTCCGTTAACGCCCCGACATTTACGGAGGAAAAAAAAATACAAGAAAGGCGACTGGCGGGGTCGTTAGCCTACATCATTCCGAAGTCGTTTGATGCATTGTTTTGCTTGTACCTCACTGCTTGGGATAAATGTATTATTTGCCTTTTTTTCTTCTGTGCAACGAAGACTTGACTGTTTTCTTCTGGAAAGGTTCTTGGACAAAGGGCGTCCACCTTGCGCTCAATGTCAGATTTTTCTCGTTTTACGGTAGGGCGTCACTCACATTGCACTCGCTCTATTTCGGGATCGACCCTTGCCGCGCAGGTCTCCGTGCCATTGTCTAGAGACCCCGGATGGCTGTGTGCTCGCGTTCTAATCATCCCTGTGGAATCCGCCGTCTACGGCGAGAAACACGCCTTCTGGGGTGATTTTACACAGAGCCGTAGACTAGTCTGGAGTATTCTTGACATTTCGGTGGCACTGTGTCTATATGTCCTTGCTATCTCTAGAGCCAAGACGCACCGCTCTCAAGTACGAGGGACGTTCATAAAGTTCGTATCATTGTCACGAAGGAATAGAGATTCAGCAATCAAACTCGAGTAGGAGTTGAGACTTTCTCTACATGTTTGCCACCAAACGTTACGCACTTTTGCCAGCGATGGACCACATGCCGGAGGCCATTGTTTTAGAACTCCTGGTTTTGAGTGTTCAGGAAACGCTCCACTTCAGCAATCACTTGGTCGTCGTCCTTAAAATGCGTTCCTCTTGTTTGGCCACACTGGAAGCGCCAGCGCCATTTAACCACATTTTCATAAACTTGGGCGTTGTCCCAGAACAACGCTCCCAGGTTGGAATGAATATCCTTGGCATTGCTTCCCTTAAAATGGAAAAAAACGAATCACTGCATGTGCATGGCACCGACGGGTGGTGCCATTTCGGTTTCGACTCGCTAGCGGCGTTCCGCGCTACTATAGCACGCAATGTACAATGTGCGGAAACTAGAAAGACGAGCGCTCATGTTGATGCCTGTTTTTTTCCGCTTTTTTAATTTTGTGTGCCGATAATACGAACTTTATGAACGCCCCTCGTATAGTGTTGTAGGTATTTGCGTTCAACGAGCTGATAGGGTGCCCGAATGAGAGGGTCGATGCCTGAACCTGTGCCTTTCGATATTATTGTAGAGTAGTTGGAAAGGCACACAATATATAATATGCGAAAACCAGCTGTTAAACAATTGTTCATACGAAAACAGCTAATTTTTAACAACATGATTTCGTCCATCATTTGCCAGCGTTGCACAAAGACACGCCCAAGCTGTTGAAATGTTCAATGCGTGATTTTAATAAGGCCGTTGCATTAACATAGCTTTTATTAGGAGATTGTCAAAAACATAGCTTTTAATAGGACTGTGACATTAACATAGCTTTTAGTAGGACTGTGACATTAACATAGCATTTTGTAGGACCGTGACATTCGGTTGGCTTTCCTGCTGGGTTTTTTGTTAGTGTTGTCTGCTGAACGAACGGGCTAAAATTTTAAATCACAAATGTTTTTTTCCTACACCGTTTGTAAGCGGGAAGCTTTGCGTCATCAACTGACAGTGTTCTTCCATTCCTTTGTGTATCTGTGTATCAAAGGACTTAGGTTGGTTTGAATTGTTTCGGTCGGGGTTCCCTCCTGGGCCTTCTGTTTGGGTTCATGCCCTCGTGTGTAACGACCATATGCGAAATTGTTCGAACGTCTGGCAACAGTCTGTAAGCTGCCATCTTTGTTGCGTCGAGATTCCTCCGCTGTTCGTAAATTTTGTAGCGTTGTCGGTGACAATCGAGGCGTACCGCACACCGTCATCGATCCTCACCCACACCTGCGAGCTACTAGTTAGCATTGTTTTACGCCCTTCTTGCGCCTGTACGTGCTCGTCGCCCCGCCGGTCGCTGGTTTCTCGCCGCGACTAACATGGCGGACGTAGACTTGAGGTCGAGAATTTGGAAGATTGGACCACTGGTGGAAGAAAAACCAAGAAAGAAAATAACAGATAAATTTGGCTAGATCCAGTACGCTGGGATCCCCCGTCACAATGGGGTTAGCTGCATATCCAAATCACAATC
>JAZHYW010032605.1:0-38218 GCA_037355805.1 Ixodes ricinus
CTCTCCCCCACCACATCCCCTTCATCAACCCATCTCTCCTCCCGCCACCTTTTCTTCCCTACCTCTCCCTGTCACCTCTCCCGGTTTTACCCTCCCGAAGACATGCTTCTGCTTCCGCCCTCTCCTTGCCTTTCTCTTGACCCCCTCTGTCTTTTCTTATTTCTTTATCCACCTTTCTCACCTACCTTCCTTTTCTTCCTCTCCTCTCCCTACTTACATTCCCCTCTACATATTCATTGCTCCCTCTGCCCACCTCCTTCAATCCCTCCCGCTGCCACCTGTCCACCTTTCTCTCTCCAGAACATTCTGGCCCCCTACGCCCTACCCGTTTCTTCCCCCTTGTCACTCCCCCTCACTTTCTATCCTTCTCTCCCCTCCCCAGCCAGCCTCCGCTACCTCTCCTCTACATTCCCTACCCTTGCGCCTCCTCCTTCGGTGTTTTCTTTTGGTGTTACTAATCTCACGTGGATACTGTGAAAGTCACACCAAGCTTCACCGTGTGGTAACCAGTTTAGTTCATAGAAGCTTATCTTTGCCCTCAATATTCTTGTTGATCATATGTGAATTGGCTGGCAACGTGTAGATTTGTGGAGACGTTTCTTCAATATCAAGATATAGTTATCCACGCATCGGCAAAACAAGCGCACAACTTTGTAACGCCAATACATGCGGCGCCGATGTTTGGCGGTATTGAAACATACTTTTCTGGCTAGGGGTTATGACACGGAATATATAAAACATGAGATAACTATGGCTGAAGAACCCATTATGTGTTACCATGCATTTGCGATATTTTGTTTTGTAAACAGCCCGCTAGTTTCAGAGATACAGTCGTTTTTATCGCGGATCCTCGGCTCCCCCCAGTGGGTGGGTCTTGCTTGTTCGGAGGTCCGTGACGTAGCCTGCCTCTGCTGCACGCGCGCCCCTGGTAGCGCCGCGGCGCAACCGGCGGAGCTGGGGCTGACTCGCTGCAAGCACTCCCAAACTAGGCTCTCTTAATCCACTGCTCTGGCATCAGCTTCCGAGCTTTCATCGTGTCCGTTTCCTGGCATTATAGCCGATAAAGACTCCGGCTTCACCCGCTTCGTCGGACTCTTCAAACTCTGGCGGTTCCTACGTCTTCGATAGCGATCTCAGCAGTGACGCGAGCGATTACGAAGAAATTCCCGAAGTTGGTCATTTTGTTTTCGATCCGCTCTCGCAATGCGGCGGAGAGGATCAGGCGCGGAGAGGATCAGGCAGGATCAGGTGCCAGACGCTATGCGGCAGGGCGGCAGCCTCTGTGCTCGCAAGAGTGCCTAGGCGAAGAGAGTTGCCGAGCGTGGCGAGCCTGAGTCAGTATCACGTGACCCATGGACTCCATGTTGTGACTATTGGAGGCAGGGGTAGAGGCTGGCTACGTCATATTCTTTCAGGGTTGCCTGATCATTTCTTACAAATGATCAACATCAGAAAATTGATTTTTGCAATTACTAGAGCTCCAAAATTTATGAAACTTGTTGTGAACACTACATGACGCACGTAGACCTCGATATCTACCTTCCCAAAATATTCATGTCATAACCCTTTAACTATGCAAAAACAACAATACTATTTATTAAGATACGTGGAGACAGCCATAATTGATAAGAGCTTTGCATGCACGCAACCCAATACGTTTATTTTGGCGAGGAACACTTTCAGTACGATGATGCTCCATATCGATCTTGGTGCGACAAGTTCAGAACTACCTTTTTAAGCTTCAGAGGTTTGAATGAACAGAAAAAGCGATTGCCATGGCAAGTAAGACCGATCATTCAATCATCATCCGAGTTTTTGTAGTCTGTTTGTTTGTACACGTTTATGTCTGGAAGCAGGCAGGAAAGGAAATGGTGCTTTTTTTCTCAGGATTCAGTGACTTTTATGTGGGGCACATCAGCAAGCCCCATTCATCAACCCCATCAAGTGCTATGGCTCCTTCGTTGAAGTTGACGGATTGTTCAAACCAGGCAATTTAAACATGGATCTTTACTTTCAGAAATTTCAATGCCTTGTTATATAAATGTGAACGATAGTTTTTTCAGTATTGCATTTCATGCATTACATGACTTTGAAGATGAAGGTCACGGCCGACTTTTTTAGAGTGCACGTCACTTTATGTTTGGTGCGTGTTTAATTGTTATGGCTTGCATATCTAGCAGCATTTCATGAACGTTTCTACAGATTCTAGCTAATCTCAAAAAGAGAAAGATCCGGGCATACGTATAACTCTGAAACCACCTATGGCCTCTGTTAGGGTGTACAGTGCTGTATCAGCAATAGGGACGTCTCCGTTCCCCCTAAGAGCGTCCATTTTGTGAGGTGTCCAAAAAAGAGACAAAAATGCAATAATTGGCGCGGTTCGTACTTGGAAATTTTCTTCGTATAGCGGTGCATTCCTAATAACGGGTCGTGTTAACAGACAGGACTATGTTAAAACAAAATAAAAAAGAAGTCACTTTTACCCCAAAAATATTTTCTTGAGTTCAATCATCTCGGCAAGCTACCATAATTGAGTAATCCAATTAATTCTCTGCATGACCGTATTATAGTTACTGTCCTTGATTTCGACATTGGACAAGGAGCATTTTTTAATTCAGTGAGCAGTATTCGCCTATTTCGTGGTATGATTCGTTTGCCGCCTTAGATTGGCAAATGTTTCTGGAATTTTCTCCCAGCAATCTACCTATTTCAAGTTGAAAAAATAATATAACAAAAAGTACAATGTAATAAATTTTAATTGTTTACTATGATTATTTCCACAGAAGGTATTCTTGAAACAGCCCCCATACTCGATCCTGAGCTTACACACGTTACCAAAACAAAGAGTTGCACGAGATGTTCTTCTGTTGCTTTGAATAAGTACTGACCAAATAGATGGCCGCTTTTAATTTACTATTAAAGTCGACGTGCCGCTTCGTTTAAGCAGACTTTTAACAGCAGCCATTTTGATATCTAGCAATTGGTGCAAGAAATTTTAGATCTTACCGTTTTATTGTTCTACGCATTTTATGGTTGATCTGCGTAAATATTTCATAGAATGTACGTGTGTGATTGCTGTAAGAACCCGTGCAATGATGCCTCTACATATATATTCCAGCGATAAATTTTAAGAACCTCGTGTCGCGCCGGCCTCTTTGTCGAGCGAGAATTGCAGGCGTGGCAGAAATGTCGATGCCGTTCTAGAAAAGCCACGAAAATCCTGATTGTCTCTGGGTCATGACGTCACAGCCATAGGACCTCGCGCGGGAACTTTCAACAACCCACAACGCTCACGTAAAACATGACAACGCGTGGAATTAAGATGAATGAAAGGTCACCGTATGTCTCAAATGATTTTACTTTATACAGTGATTGAATTTGCGTTCAAGGCCACATGAATAAGTTTAGGCGGACGCGGGATTTGAACCCACTACCCTCCAGTTGCGAACCAAACACGCGACCGACCAGGCCACGCATAAACTTTTTCTACATAATATTTATTTACACATTAGGTGCACAATACACAGAAGACGGCCTATTACAGAACGAAAAGCTATTGTACAAAGAAAACAAAAGAATAAAAAGGAGCCCAGAACTATCGCAAAAGCGAGTAAAGGTTATGAATAAAGCGACGGGAAGAGAGAGAATAAACATTTATTCGCACCCAAAAGTTCGCCCTGGATCATTTTCCTTACCACTCATCGCCCAGGACGTTTTTAACGTGGTGAACTAAGAGCAACCAGAGGATTAGTTCGGTCCCAGCAGGGGGATTGGCTCACTCCTCCCAGCTCCCGGACTTAAGTCTTGCTGGAAGTGTTTGTAGTGCTGCTTGAGTGGTGGCAGCTACGTTGGGGCAGTCCCATAGCTAATGGGCATTGCTGGGGTACCACTCGCAGGTGCTGTACTGTGGTGTGCCTTTTGCGCCGCTGATGTAGTGTCTAAGGTGTTCGGTCATGAGGCTTGTAGTCTGCGTTGAGTGTTCTCTGTTTAGTAGGTAAGAGGCGCTGTTCAGTAATGATCTGTTTTCTCGGAGCTCTTTAAGTGTCCTCTTTCTCTGTTTATGCATAGATGCCCTATGAATGTAGGGGTTGTAGAGAATGGGGCAATGGGATGGGGACGCGTCGGATTGAGGTTTTCATGGGCGAGCTCATGGGCAAGCTCGTCCCCCGGTTCTTCCTTTGTGTAAGTTGCATCTGTCTTCTCATCTCTATGCTGTGATTCAGGTCCATGTCTGCATTGAGCCGGGCCGGGCATTTAGGGTCTGCAGGTGAATGTTCGTCTCCACAGTTGTGGCAGCAAGGGATGCATTGATGCTCCTCTGTGAGTTCAGAGCCCAGGGGAAATTCCTGGTTGCACTGTTGGCAAGCGATGCTGGTTTTTGTCTTAGGGCAAACTTCTGCTTTTTGCCAGATTTTCTGACAGCATAGGCAAAGAATGCTTCTTGGTCGGTAGGGGTAAATTTTGGTGACCATTCTGTCTACCGTTAAAAACACCTTGGAATGTGAAGACCTGCGAAGGTGATGAGCACAGTGTTGCTCCTTCCCATCCTGTGTGCTGGTATTATAGTGCGATCCTGACTCTAGATACTGTCTTGAAAGCTGGCATCGTCTAGATTTTCCAGGCCGTGAACAACCCCTCTGACCTGGTCTCTGCCCATGGCGAGGTAGGTCGATGTGGGTCTGTTAACACCGTCGATGTTAATGGAGGATAGTCGAAGTAGTTTCCTTTTTGCCCATGGTGGTATGTGACGGCTGCTATCAGGTTAGGGCCTTCTCGTAGTTTGAAAACGTTCTCGAGCCTCTCACCAGGTGTGAATTGGGCGGCAAGCGTTATTACTTGTCCGATCTTCGGATGTGATGTTTCCTTGAGGTTGAGGCCGTCTGTGATTTTGATGACTACGGTGTCGTAGCTTCGGTTTTTGAAGTGGCGTGGTACCACGGTGATCCAGGGGTTTGGATTGCCGTCGTTGTCATTCAAGTATTGCTTCGCTGGCTCTGCCAGGGTGAGCTCTGCTTGGTCGAGAGGTAGGGTTGCGTCACGTTGCATGTTGTTGACCTTCTGGGTGTTTTCGGGGCTCGAGCATCCCCTAGACCTTTTGCAGAATCGCAAACACTCGGGAATCAACTTGTTAGCGAGAAAATCTGAGAGCCACAGAAAACAGCGACTTTGCTGTTCGGTAACTTCTTACTCCAGCAACGGGAACAGTGGTTAAAATCATGCAAACAAAACACAATTCGAGATTTCAAGCAGTCACTTGAGAAGCCGAGTGTTAGAAAGGGGTCTGTTTGCGTGCTTGGAGTTTTCGGGCCGCCATGCGTCTCCGGGTTATTGAGTCCCTTATGTCACTCCACATGCTATCATAATTTAAAACACTGATGGACCCTTCCAACTTGTATCACAAAATGTATCCATACAGGTTTGGGGAATAACACATTCCACCCCGTTCCACTCGGGTTCGCCACAGAGCGTGCAGTCCCAGTACAGCAATGACCCCCAGTACATCCCTCCTGTCGCCTTCCCTGCCGTGGCTGAGAAATATCAGGCCCTTCCCCTACATACTTATTCTTACACGAAATGAGGTCTGCACCTCGTCCCAGAAGGGGCGACGTTGACGCTATCGGTGAAGGCGGGGCCATGAGTCTCCTGTTGACCGCAGAGGTGATAGTTGACGGACCATGGGACGAAGGCAGCCCTTCGCCTCCTGGTTCATTTTAACGCGAAGCACTCGTATTTGAAAGCGGAAGAAATCAATCCTTACTTTTGGGGGTGAAAGTCTCTTGACGCGGCGCAGCACGTCACTTTCAGATGGTCCACTTGAGGTGACGCTGGGAAAAGGAAGGGGCAAAATCGGTACCGCGTTGCTCTAGTAAAGCCTCTTTCGTTTCACTGTGCTTAGGTTTTCTCTAGGAAAAAGGCCCTCCACAGTAAAAACATTGGACGCGATCTCCTTATAGAAGGCTCCCACAAGGCTATTCTCTGAAAGGGCGGTTACTGTGACCTGTCACTTTGAAAGGGGCGGCTTGTCAATTTCCGAAAAACAGCTCTGATGAGTGGGTTGCCCAGGTCTTGTAAAAAGAGGAACGATGCACTGCCAAATTAAGAACGACGTTTATCATGCCCAGATAGCCCCACTTCTCGCTCCACTGAAGGTTTGCCCTCAACATAACCCACAGCCTTGAACTCACACAAAAACACACATTTTCTGCGTACACTATAGGCGATAGAGCCCGGTAGAGGAATAACCTAAGCGGCGTAAAAATTTGCAGGAAAAAATAACTCTCCACACAGGTAGTTTCTCGTGAAGATAGAAATATGTCTTTCTCGCCAGGGGATCAGGCAGCCTCTAATTAAAACCACACGATCATTCCAAACTGAAGCTTGTCTTTCCCTAATGCATAGCTGACCCCTAGATAGTTGTTGATGCTGTAAGTCCATTTTATTTCCAAAAACAAAGGTGGCGGCGTTATCCAATCGCCGAACCATGAACCTTTAGATTTCTTGCTATTCAGTTCTACCCCTGAGACATCACAGAATGCCTGAACAACGTTCAGTGCACCCTCAACCTCCCTCTGTGGTGGGACAAATGAGAGCCACATCGTCGAAACATAAAAGGACCTTGATGTGGTTGCTTCCAAGCTGCAGTTCACTGAAGGAGTCACTTTGAAGTATCATGCAACAGGCTGGTTCCAACTAGAGAGCAAAAAGAATAAGGGGAGATCCGGCATCCCTCACGCACCCAGCGATGGAGATTGATGAACGTTCCGACAGTGCCGTTGATGACCAGTTTCTTACTCGTATCTTTGTAGCATACTGCGTGCCAGTCCTACAAATATTCACCAACTCCACAGTGCCGCAGCAGTGCGAAGAGGAAGCTTCTATCCACCATATCAAAAGCCTCGCTGAGATCCATTTGGAGCATTGCCACTACAAAGCCCCCGGCATCCGCTGCGTCAGTGACGATCCTCATCAAATGTAGGTTCCGAACTATGGAGCGGCCACTAAACCCGCAGCTGTGGGGATTGCCAACCACCTAACTCAGTCCTGCCTCCAACTGCCGGCTGATCGTTTTCGTGAGAATCGTGTTGTCCGTGCTGAGCAGACGTATGGGTCGGAAGTCCGAAGGCTGAGGAGTCTTTGATGCATTAATCTTCTTGGGAAGGAGAACAATGTGGCTTTCGTACATTGATGGCACTAATAGTTCCCATCATATCTTCAGAAAAGTGAACAAACATTGAAACTTAATTCCTATGAGAATGTTTTTTATTTAATCCGCTGCTGATTCTGTCGAGGCCAGTGTCTGTGTTAACGCGAAAGTCCTTAATCGTCATGTTGATATATGCAGCAGTGATGGGTTTCTTGATTGCATCGCTGGTCTCATCTATCTTTGGCATCGTGTTCAGGAATTCAGTAGCTATCTGGGCTAGCGGTGTGTCTTGCTAAAGAGTGCCCCGTAGTAGCTATGGAATGCGTAGTACACGTCCGGTTATCCCCTGCAAAACTTGTCGTTGTGGATCACAGTCTTGACAGTGTTCTTCTCTGCCATCTCCCTTTCAATCGAGAGAAATATCTTAGACGGTAGATTTTCGTGCTCCAGTTTATGTTCTCCGTTTCGTATCAGTTCATCCAAATGTTTTTGCTCTAGCAGCTGCTGAAGTTCCTTTCTAATAGCCTTGATGGCATCTATATAAGCTTCTGGGTCTTGGTCTTCTACACTAATAAGGGCACCGATCGAATCTACAAGCGCAGCGCTCTCGGCCTTCTGTTGAGCGCATTGGAGATTACATCAGCCAGTGGCCGTTTCTCTTATAAAATATTTAAACCATATGTATGAACTCTTCTTATCTAAATGTATCAAATTCTTCTTCATTGTCGATTTCGAATAGCCTCACCTTGATCTTCTGTGAAAATTACCGGATTTTTAAAACGCTTGCATTTGGCTTCCAGATTGCATCGTGCCCTTCCCCGTGAACCCAAGTATACCAGGGTAGAGACAAAACCGTGGCCAGAAAAATATACTGTTCATTAGTCGTATAAGGTCACTTTTCTACACAACCCGCTCGAAACGTAAATCCGGTCAAGCCTCGCCTGATACCGGCTGTGCCAGGGAGTAAAACGCGTTGCGAAGTCGGGGGTGTCAGAAGGGACTTCCACAAGGTCACCTGAACGTAGGGCACTTCTAAGCTCACCAACGCATGAGTAGGCCTTCTCTGCACGACGCCATCTGTCGCTGCTGTTTAGCACGCAATTAAGGTATCCCCCGAGTATTATTGTGCCAGGTACGTTTAAAAAATGCTTCAAGTGGGAAAGAAAATATTTCCCTTTTTACTCGTTTTGAAGAATAAACAGAGACGTGACATGTTATATTGTTTCCAAATGCACACGTTCACTACGCTGAGCCTTCGAGTCTTCGCTCAAGTCGCAATGAGTGAATTCGTAATCAATCGTTTTTTTAATCAGAGCTGCGCGGTACCCTCACGCAACTTATGGTTACGGTGTGAAAACACCAAAAATCATTTGCGAAGCAACGCACAAAATATTTGGCGTTCTCTGGCGAGACTGTTCTGGCAGACTCGCCAGATATTCTCGGGTGGTTAGTTTACGCAGCCAGTCTCTACGCTTCTTTCCCATAAGTCTAGCGGTGTTGAAAGTTGAAATCTTAATAATGTGTTGTCCAATGATTGTTGTGATGGAGGGGAGGGTTGGCTCACCGAAAAAATAATCCGCTGCCTCCCGTGGAATGCTTTGGGATGTCCTATCTTTCTCTTCTTGCTGGAGAGGGGGAAGGGTGGCGAGGCTTCTCCTTTCTCCCTCGCTGCCTGGTCTTTTGGCCGCTAGCCTAAGCGCTCTCCTGAAGCCCCGGAGCGGTTCGGGCGTGTATTTGTTTTTCTCTTCGTGAGCACCTGGTGCCACTCAGACTTATTCTTAGGGTCCGTGATGGCCGTTTCTACATCGTCTTTTAGGGATGCTCCGGTTGCCCGCCTGTGGGTTTGGTGCTTGCCGTCTGCTGTTACTCCTTTGCGCTTGCTTCTTCGTCGGCTTTTCGGGCCTTTGTGCCGACTGGTGCGGCATCCCTGGAAACTTTTGCGATCTCCTTCACGCGGGAATTGTTCAATTCTTCCTCGTTGAGGTGGGTTTCGCGGTTTCCCCGTTCTATGTCAGCGTATGGTCCTCAGGCAGTACTGGGAGGCGTGTCCAAAACCACGGGGCACTCTGCACCACGGCGCCGATCACTGGCGTCTCATCTGACCCACCTGTCGACAACGGAGGCCCATGGGTCGATGCCTAGGCACCGAAAGTAGAACGTGCGTCCCTTGGTCTGGTGCGTAAGGGCGTCCAAACCAACGCCATTTTGCAGGACCATGGTGATGTTCTTTGTTGTCTCTAGGTTCCCTAAGCCTCGCGTCTCCACATAATTTCTTCGACTTTCTTGACCGAACCGACAGGATAAAACGACTTATCTACCACTTTGTCTGGTGTCATGATTGTCACCCAATGTATTTTGAAGGTTAGTTCTTGGACACTGGGATCTATGACGAGTAAGCGCTCACCCTTTACCCTGAGCTCTGCATTCGCGGCCAACGTGTCCAGGGTCCCGGCGTTATGACAGGTGACCATTCAAACGTGGCTGCACTGAAAGTGGCACAATCCTGCGATGCTGTTTTTCTTCATGGCGTTGCGCAGCGCATCGCCAAAACCTTCCATGCGGTATGGGCGTTCGGACGGCCCACCGTGAAGGATTAAGGTCTTGACGGCATTTCATCCTCGAGACAGTGGGCAAAGGATTAGATTCTATTCGATGACGAGTCAGAGATAGCCTAAGTAACCCGGCCGAGAGCGGCCGTATTCGTTGTTCCGCGGGAGCCAATTTTCGCGCGACTTACAGGGACGGGAGCGCGAAAAACCCTGTCGCCACGCAGATATGCTTGCGAGGCTTGGGAACGAACGGGGCTTTGTACGTGTAGGTATCGTGTTTCACCCCTACAGGCAAGGATTAATCGTCCTCTTTTCATTGTTACAACGTCTGCAAAAAAAAAAAAAGATTTTGCGGCTTTTTTATATTAGGTATTTTCTTTAAGGAACAACAAAATCATTTTGGTGGCTCTCCTCCTCCTGCTTCTTTTGGGAGGAATGACGGCCGGTCTTATCTTCATGACTTCCGGTAAGAAATGCAAATATGTGTGAAAGTACTGAATGTCCCTGTACACCGCTTACACGTTTCTTTGTGTGTTTTTTTTTATTTTGTTTTGTTTAGTCGGAAAGGCAAACTTCGCATAGCTGAACAGTCAGTTTTTGCCCAAAGATAGAGATTGCAGTTTGAACAACATATAAAACGTTCAAGAACTAATAAATAATTCATTCAAAATTTCAAAGTGATTTTTTTTTTAAAGTTTAATGGCAAGATGGTGCCCCTTCTCGTCAGCTTGCACCATTCAACTCAAAGTATTTGTGGTGGTTGTCCGCCGCCAATTTGACATGAATTTTGTTTAGAAAATAGCATATAGCTTTTGAGTAAATAGCGACTTGTATATCTTGCTTGGAAGAAGAGCGTGTTGGTTCAAGTCAAGGACGAAGAAAATTAAAACAATTAAAACTGGGACAATACAACACATCTTTGAAAGATGTGTTGTATTGTCCCAGTTTTAATTGTTTTATTCTTTCTTCACCTTTGGTATCTTGTTCAAAATATCAGCACTAGCTTATTGCAGATGCTGAGCGTGGAACGATGAGTACCATATTTGAGCGGCGGAGAAAATGCGGTAAATTATTTGAGAGACACGCTCTACATAGCCGGAAAAGTGCAACTTGCCACTCGAATGGCACGCAGTGATTTACTTTTTGGCCGTTCTCCTCCTTTACTTCACCGCTGGCTTGCGTCACCTTCTAGGGAGCGGCCTCGTACACGTTGAACCGGAACCGTCATTCGGAAAGGCCGTCAGTTACAATTACTATAGATTACAACATCTATTTCATTATTTCCTTCCAGAAAACGAGAACTGTTTAAACTGGATTATGAAACAGAAAATGTAACTGGGTTTCTTGTTGAAAACCTGGAATCCAGTTTGCAGACAATTGCCGGCAAACTGATTTCAGGTTTCCAACAAGAAATCCACTTCCATGTTCTGTTTCATAATCCAGTTCATACTGATTTTTTCGGTAAGGTTAACCTGATGACACGATAAGAAATGTAATTGTCAATCACTTGAAAAAGTAGCACCTTCTTTTGCGATTAGTTAATATTTTTCAAGACGACACATTTTTCTGTCGTTTTAAAATCACCCAAATATGTAATAATTATCTTCTTGATCCACCAATTTCGGCAAACCACGCGCCTGTCTGATAGTTGTTTCGAGTATTACTTTGGTTGGAAACGTAAAAGCAAAGCGAGCCATTAGAAAAATTCGGTAAAATATACAGTCATGATTACAAGTAATTTTAGTACTTCCAAAAGTAATCAGATCACTGCTGTGATTGCCTCATAATAAACGTGATGGAATCACTGCTAAATCACTGCAAGAAGTAGTCAATTGCAAGTAATTTTATTGCTCGTAATGAGGACCGCACAAGTCTGCTCCGGATTCCCGTAGAGTGCGTAGATATCAGAGTGTTTCGAACTGCTCAATCGAGGTAACGCGACTTATAGGTCGGACTGGAATTACGAGATGCGAGGAGGTAACGAAGACTTTGATCGTCTTGAAACGTATTCTTTCCACGCGCTTTCCTTCCCTCCACGTGAAAAGGCAAAGAATTCACTCTAGCGACAAATCTGAGCAGCGGGTGTCCGCCATAAAATTGCCAACAATCCCCACGGTTTCTGGTGCTCCTCTCTTGAATCAAGGCTCTCTAGATTTGTGTAGAGTGGCTAGATTTGAGAGAGGGAACAACTCCAGCCGAAAGTTCGGAAGTTAAAGGAGGATGTCTGCTGCGCAGAAGGGACGCACGTGCGCATGCGTTGCGTTGTCCCGTGGCGAGAACGGGGGGGGGGGGGGGTTTGCTGAGACGCGGAGACACTTGCAAACGATCGACGCTTTCGTCAACTCCTCGCAGCTCGTATTGCAGCCTGGCTAAATAGACCACGTGACCTCGATCGTGCAGTTGAAATCAAGCCGAAATCAGCCCCACAGGAGTTGCGAAGACTAGTACGGCGCATGTGCACTTTGTTCGTATCCTGTGAATATAATATTCTTGGGAAGTATTTGGGGAGCGAGGCACATATGTCTATGAAGAAAAGTTGAGGAATGACGAGGGTACAACTACGTTTAGGTCTAAAAATCAACCATGCGATGTGACACTAAACATGGTGCGTTTCATGCGATTGCACCGTGCTTTGTCACATCCCTGATTTTTTTTGTCTACATTTTTTTTATCATTGTCATTTAAAAGCCCCATCATTAAATTGCGATTATCGGTTTTCCCCTACTCTGCGCGAAAATCAACGCACTGGCTGTTCTCCTATTCTACAGGCTGTCTCCAATAGCGGCCAGCTCTTAGAATCGACCGCAAAAATCGGTTTCTTAACCTATCGCGCTACTAGTTTGAGCAGCGTTGCCAACAGGTGGTGCATTTTTTCTATAAAATTTGCAAAGAGCGAGCTTACCTGAGGAAAACGAAAAAAGAAAAAGGCTTAACTACTATGGAAACGCAGCCAAGCCACCCGTCTTCAAACATTAGGGTGCCGTTTGGCTCGAGAGACAAGAGATGGCGCAAGCTGTCGCGTCGCCAACTGCCACCAACGAACGAGCATACAGCGCCGACAGCCAACGTCAAAAAAAATAATTGTTGTGTGTATGTTTATACAGCCGGAAGTTAGTCTTCCTCAGTGGGCGTCTGGTGTCTCCACTGCAGATGAGCAATTTAGCCAGTGCAGTACAACCGCTAGCCTGGGGTCTTTAACGTGCACCACGCGGTAGTGATACACGACCGCACGCCGGTACGATGTTCATCCAGATCGAAACGGGCAGGGGTGGGGATTGAAACCCAGAATCCCTGGGTTCTGCAGCGCGAGCTTTCGCTCCACGTGCTCCAATCTGGTGTGCGCTAGCCCACTCGGCCACCGATCCCCCCGGCGTCAAATAGCAGAAATTATTTTTGAATCAAACGCTACGCTATAGCTTTTTCAATGTCGGTTGCCAATGCATAGTTTTACAATCCTTACCTATCAAATAACTGAATGCACACATAATCGATTAAAAAAAGAAAGAAAATGGTTTCTCTGATTATTTTGACTGTTTTTTCGGGGTACTTATATCGTCTGCTTTGCAATTCATTGTTGTTACCGCACATGTTTTGGTTCTGCGACTGTCGCTGCCTCAACGGGCGGCGCTTTTGAGTTGAAACGATCGTCTGCTAATGACGCCTGCTGTCGGCGCCGTATGCTCGTTCGTTGGTGGCAGTTGGCGTCGCGACCACTTGCGCCATCTCTTGTCTCCCGTGCCAAACGGCGCCCTAATATTTGAAGACGGGTGGCTTCGCAGCATTTCCATATGAGTTAAGACTTCCTATTTGTTTTTACTTTTTAATGCGAAAGCATTAACTGCCTCGTGGAGCGAGCTGACGTCATCAGCTTGAAGCGCGAAAACGGCTCCTAGTTTCCGCCGCGATCCCAATAGGAGTGATTCGCCTTCGGTTCCACTGGCTGCCCATACAAAAATGTCCTATGGTCGGCTATAGAACATTTTGTATGGTCGGCTTTAGCTATTTGGCCCAATTAGCTAAAGAATTTTCTATGGCTGTCTTTAGCGTTTTTTGTGGTCGTCTTTATAGGCCTCTTTAGCTTTGTCTATGGCCCTATCACTGTCCAGCCATAGCGTTCTTTAGCTTTTCTAATGGCTGGCTCTCTATAGCCAGCATGCTATTAGCGACGAGATGTTTTGGTGGCGCCCTCCTATGGTTCTTTCTCGTGGCGTCTTGTTCTTGCGAACGACAAGTTCGATGGTGTTCGTAATTAGCATGGTGGAAACTTTAAATCATTGGCCTTTCCAAGCAAGACTGCCAACACCGTAAAAATGCAAGCTCTTACATTCCTCTTCTTTCCATCGACGCGAAATCCTTTGCTGATGTAATAGTCAGCATCCGGCCAATCGTGGAAGGCCGACCACAGCGACGCTTTTGATCGCTCACGTCGCTAATAGCTGCCTATGGTTTTCCCTTTAATGTCTTTAGTCCATTTATATGGACTGCTAAAGAAGGCTGTATGGGTTTTCCTATGGCTCTCTTTAGCCACCACACTCTAAGAAATGTTTTTCAAGTTCCCCCGACTTTCGAACGCTACATGGTAGATACAGATACATATGCATCACTGAACACACAGAATACACGGAACACAAGTAGAACACTCCCCCACACAACAGCAAGAACGCAGCGACACCGGAACCCCCACACCTCTCTACCTACGCTAAGTTCGCACTATCTCTATATATGGCAGTCTTATTTTTGACTCCGACTTGGCCGGTGACTGCCGTCATTTGTCGCATAAACACGGGGAGGAGGAGCAAATATTACTCTTATTTAATACATTATTTGATTTGAAGGTAAACATGTTTGAGAGAATTCTCTCTGGTTGGGTAAATAATAAAGAGATAAGATAATCCGCCAACCAAAATTTAAATAGTAGCGACCCTACTATTTCATCTCGCCATGTCAAAATGTCGTCAGAACCATAATAGGATAAACCAACCTGCAAGAACAGCTTCCAAACCGCTAGCACGCATCAGCATCCCTTACGTGAAAGGAACGAGCGAACTACTATCCAGACTATTCGCAAAGGAACATATTATGGTTGCACACAAATCGGTGTCAACTCTTGGGCACTTCCTACCCCGCCCAAAGGACAAGCCACCGAAGGACAGGGCCCAGGGCGTCATTTATAAGATTCCATGCTCCCAATGCCCCGCCTCCTATATCGGCGAATCGAAGAACTTCCACGATCGACTCCGCCAACATAAAAACGACGTGCGAAACTTCGGATAGAGAACGCAAGTGCTCTCGCTGAACATTGCGAGACCCTCGACCACCGCATTGCCTTTGAAAACGCGAGCATCCTAGACACGGCATCAAATCTACGTAGAAGACACCTCGTAGAGTCATGGTACATACAACACAACTCTAACAACATCAATCGGTCCTTAGGGGCACTTCCAACTTTATGATATTACCGGCCTCCAAGATGTTATAACAAACTGCGCACGGCACGACCAGCCTACTAAGACCAATGAAAAAGAAAGAAGTCGCTCAACATCTAGAAGAAGAAGAAGCTGCTTCTCTTCATTCATCCCCCTGAAGAAGAAACGAACGGTTTCGAAACGTAGGGTCGCTACTATTTCAATTTTTGGTTGGCGGATTATCTTATCTCTTTAATATTTGATTTGTTTCTTGGAGCAGCCCCCATCTCTTAATTTAACACCCTCAATAAAGCAAATGTAGATCATTAGGCTAATGAACTAAAATTTAGTAAATATATTTTAACAAGTTTGATTAATCATGTTTACAATGCAGTGATGAAATGCAGTACATTGGTGCTGAAGATTGCAATGAAGCTATTGCTTGATTGCAGTGTTCGGTGCTAGTGTTATTTATTTTCACCTTGGAGGGTAATAATTAATTTTAATTGTTGCACACGCATTTCAAGTGATTTTTCAAACAAACAATATTACTGGTTTTCACGACTCGTTGCAACAGCAGAGAACATATCTTGGGTCATGCTTTACCACCGGTATTTCAGAATTTAGTATTTCTTTAATTTTCTAAACTGGAGTGTTTTTGCTATAAAACGTAAGTGCCGGTAGTGATTTTTTATAGGCGTGAAAAGAAAATTGAATGGTTCCTAGTCTTTAGACTCGGGGCCATAAAGTTTTCTATAGACGGGTAAAAACAATTTATTGGTTCGCCGTCTTTAGACTTGCGGCCATATAATTTTCTATAGGCGGATAAAGACAATGGACTGGTTTCCAGTCTTTAGACTTGCGGCCAGAGAATTTTCTATAGGCGGGTAAAGAAAATTTATTGGTTCCCAGTCTTTAGACACAGGGCCATAGATTTTTATATGGCTCGCTGTAGCTGTATTTGTGAATTTCTATAGCCTACCATACAGGGCCATAGCGGGTGATAGTCTGCCATATAATTTTCCATAGACGACCATAGACCATTTTTGTATGGCTGGCGAGCGTCGACGAGGCTTTCATTGGCCGCTGCGCCACGGCCTCCGAGATCCCGAACGCGCGCGCGCGCTATTACGCAGCAGACGGCAAAGGGAGCGAACGAGCGGCTTGCATGCTTACGCATTCACAGCTCATAAGAAATGCTTAGGTGTACCCCGAGCTTTTTTCCCAAGTAAGTTCGCTCTTCGCAAATTGTATAAAAAAATTGGACCATCTGAGGGCATTACTGCACAAAATCGTATCGCGATAGGTGAAGCATCCGCTTTTTGCGGTCGACTTAAATGCCTGGCCGCCATTAAGAGACACCCCATATATACACTCAAAATTAGTAAAGGCCTCCGCTGTCTAGGTTCTCCTACAACAATCCGTGCTTAGACATATATACCCCATTCCATTGAAAGTTGCTAATTGCTATAGCTATTGTACTTACCTTTAGAAATTGCGTCACTAAGGGAACAAATGCTTTTCTTACCCTTTTTCTTTACCTTTGTTAAAAAAATTGGCAGCAAAAATACCTTCGAAATTTAAGTTACACAAAACAGAACAACCATGTTGAGAACTTCGGTTGCGGAGAACACGATGATTTACCTCATCAAGAGAGCTTCAAGTACATCCCGTGTTTTATTATTTTAAATATTTTTCTTGCCAAACACCATCACACTTCGAAGCAACCTTGTGAAAGCTTTTTGTATCGTTAAAAACTCAGTGCCCATAATTATATTTAATGATTTTGCATTATCTCCATTAAGAAAACTATACTTGAGTTTTTCAGGCTTTATAGTCTTGGAGCTAAAAAACAAAAAAAAGCCGGGAAAGCTAGACCAATCTACTTTGTGCATATATTTTATATGGGGAAGGGGACCTAATGAAGGGGCTAGTCATCACATAAAGACAAGTGAATAGCTACACCCTATTGTTAACTCAATATTTACCGAAAATAACTTGATGGTTGCAATTCTAAATTGGCGGAGCGTCATCTAAATTCTCATGAGTGAATTTTGGAAATACACCCTGCGCGGGTTAAAAGTTGGCGTTCGCTAAAGTTATGACACGTTAACGGGCGCCGGAATTAAAACAAAACAAATGCTGTGTTATGTTGCCCAAGTCCCATATGACTATCATTCTGAATATATACTTTCATATACAAAATAATTATCATCTAACAACATGTATAAATAACGTTTTCTTAGTTACATTCGTTCTTCGTTTACAGCATGTATATATTCCTTAAATTCGATTCCCCAAATATATATGTACAAGAAAATGATGAATGTAGGTCGCCCGATAGAAAAAATGGCTGGGTCCTTGACCGCACACAAATTATTGTTTCTTTAATAACAATCCCCAAATTCGACAATCCTCAAATGTCAACATAAATGTATTTTTAATATTATTTAGAGATGTATTTCAAATTTTAAGACTCAATTTATGCTCACATTTTATCCTCCTGTTGAACGCTTTTAAATTACATTTTTGTTTGATGTTTTTTTTGTTTTTTTTACTTTTGCATTTTTCGTGGTGCTGTCCATGTAAGTCTCCAAGACCTCCTCATTATACTTTTAGCAGCGTATTTTTGGGAGACATTTCCTGCGTACATAGGGGAAAAAATAGCAATTTGAATTTTAATTTGATAAAGAGGAATAATAATAAATATAAAACCCGCAAGGACCCGTTTTTTCCCGCACGGTGTTTGTATGCGGGCGAAAGTGGCTATAGTCGACATAATAAAATCAGAGACGTAGCAAGAAAAAAAGAATAACACAACACTTCCTGTGACACAGATAAATGTTTTATTCATATCAAGTGCAGTAACGTTGGTTCAACTAACGAGCTTCTGGACGATGCCACTCTCAGTCTTCGTGAGTGTAGTGTAT
Organism: Ixodes ricinus; assembly: GCA_037355805.1. Lineage (NCBI taxonomy): Eukaryota > Metazoa > Arthropoda > Arachnida > Ixodida > Ixodidae > Ixodes > Ixodes ricinus. The sequence continues at coordinate 18,029 of JAZHYW010032605.1, forward strand.
GAATTGTTCGCATTCCCGATTATCAACCTGGTGACTGCTGGCTTCTGTGGATCGCACGTTGCGCTTTGTATTCGTAAACATTAAATAGTTTATAGCCTCATTTCCGCGATACCACGTAAGTATTACCCGAAAGATCACATGGCACGCGTGCGCCGGCAGGTAAGCAGCATTGTATACTGTACTCCAACTCAGGAGCTCTGTGAGGCAAAGGCGAAGGCATAGGCGCGGGTACATGGCTCTTAGATTTGCTTTCTTTCCGAGATTGCTCGTGGAAATAAAGCAAATCAAAAGCCACGCGCTCGCGTCTCTGCTTTTGCGTCTGCTGCACGCAAATTATGAGATGAAGTATAGCTATGAAACAAAAAAGAGCATTTGGAGGGGAATTTGTGTTTACTAAACTCAGGTAATGGAATATACATTTTTTAATATTTGTGGATTTAACTATTATAACATGTTTCGTGAATGCCTTGGAAACTGCGTTTTTCGGTATGTAAAAGGCAATTCCTTTTTAAAAAACCAAAACAAAATGAGTAAGTATTCATAAATATTGACAGCGAATTCGTTTGAATATTAGCTAGAGATATTCGGATTTGTACCCTGGTGGCAGTCAGACAATGCTTAGAGAACTTCGACTGCTATCCAGTGGTTTTGCTTACGCCTGCTACTCCTGTGTTCAAGGCGCAGATGATATGGACGCCACATATCCGAGTGATTTTCCGGCTGGATCTCCCGGGTCGTCGAACGGAAGACCCACCCCACCTAAAACGACAACAATTAGAATGCGGTGCCAACTGTGACAACAACTGAAACTACGATGCCAAGTACGCCAAGTACTATTTCACCAAAGGCAACGACTACCAGCATTTGGGTAACTCAGGGTGAGTGCCGGAAAATAGCGCTTTTAGCGGCAGCAATAACCCAAGTGACGTGCGATGCGTACGATGCAAATTGTTAGAAGATGCCAGCGCGGCAAATGAGCGCCGCCAAAATTTTAATATCAATGACGTTTGGCGAGGCCTACACTATCGCTGATCATGCATACTGATCCAGACACGTATGAATAAAAACACCTTATAGGAAAGAAGGCCCCTCCTCCCTCGAACGTCATCAGTAGTGGACTTATACAGGGCCCCTTAGCTTGCGTCAGCGTCACCGCCTGCGCGTCTTTCATCTGCTGAAGTCGAGCTCAACTCTAGCGCACTACTGAGTATCAGACATACGCGTCTACCGCTTTGCGTTGCATTCTCGTCAAGATTTCGGTGTGTTTCGAGTTTGGGATGCTTTGGAATATGTACCTAGTATGACGTCATGCACAAGCCTTGACTTGTAGGTGCTATCGGTCCGAAATTTTATCTTGCCTTGCCAAGACCGAGGGTATGTGCATTGTGCATTGTACCGGTCTCCGATTAATGTGTTTACAGTGAAATTAAAAGCAGTCCTTAGATTTTCCCCTGATGACTTCATAGAAGTGTCCTGTTGCCGGCCGCAATCACGGAGGTGTCACAGAATTAGTGGTTTATATATCGGACCCCTTTTATGTTTTGCGTCGCTTTCTAGCTTTACTGTCCACCATAGCTTCAGAAACTAAAAGTTGAGACCCCCAAGGAAATAAGACACTTTGAGAAAATGCGCCTCAAGACAGGGACGGAGTAAGGGAGACAACAAGTAAGACTATTTAATGTCACCAAAACTTCCTGGGCGGAGAACACTTGGTGGTATCAGTGTATCGTTTTGAAAGCGCCAAAAAAACACGTCGGGGACACTGGACCTATGGACCAACTTTGAGTGCGTGCGCGTGTGATGTGTGTATTATGCTCTTTCTTTCTTTTAGATTGTTGGCGCGAAACATCCACACGGACTAGGGGCTAGAGTGACTGGGGAGTTGTTACTCAGGCCCTAGTCCGTGTGGGTTTTCACGCCTATAATCGAAACAGAAAGAATATTTTTATGGCGTCAGGAACCGAAAGCTGCTACAGAAAGCACGCCCTTCAAGCGACAATAATAATTATTATTAAAACCGCCGAATCTCCGCTGGGAGACTTCGAGGCACAGGTAGATGATCGTCACGATAAAAAAATTCTAAGGAAACAAAATAAATAGCCTAACGGCCGCCGGTGGCGTCATGAGTCCTCACCGGAGTGCGGAGTATAACGGTCTTGGCATACGGTACGTATTGTGCATTCGTTATTTTCTTTTCTTTTCTACCACGTCGAATTCTGACGCCAAGACTCCCTACCTCCTCCGTTCCGACGCCTTGTTTGTTATTAATTTAACAAATCAGTCTTCCAAATAAAAGATCGTGGCACCGTAGAAGTAAAAAAAAAAGAAAAAAAAAGGGAGATTTTGAAAGGAGCCAGGTGCGCCAGAGTAGCACTGGACCGCTCCTCCTCTCATCAAAGAAGAAACAAGGCGTCCAGTGCATGCCGAAACTCCAACGGCTCCCTTCTTATTTTTGTTTTCTTTATTCACTTTGTTACACTTTACTTTGTTGTTGGGTCTCGACTGTTTCTCTTCGCTTTGATGCCGTCCGCGGCAACCGTTCTGGTCACACGATTGGCGTTTGTTTTGTCACGCGATGGTTGTGGTCCGACCGATCAACCAATGAGTTCGTTAGAATTGTGTCACGAGGTATAAAATGGCGGGATGAAATAAAAACAACACATGCAAAGAAGCGCGCATTTATCACTACGACGCTTTATTCTTCCAGAGGCGAGCATCGCAGTGCCGTGGCGTTCAACTTGTGCCGTCTTCACGGCGCCGCGAAGGACCCTCTTGAAGCCAATTAGTTTGCTTCAGGGCATGGGCCTGCTCCTGGGTTCTCGTGCGTGCCCAGAGTGCGAGAAGCTGCGAGTGACGCTGCAAGCCTGCGCTTAGATTCTGCGGACGGCTGCTTCGTTGAGATGCGCCGTGTGGATGACTCGTGAGGTGCCCAAGAGGAAGCCGGTCGAGGCCCAGCGCCGGGGCGAGGCCTCGGCACGAAGCGGTTCCTTTTTCGAGTGGACTCGCACCTGACGCCTCCCCAATCCTCAGCGGAAAATCATCTTACCCCTGGTGCCGGGAACCTACCGCGCGCCGTCATTCAGCGGAGTACTCGATGTCGCAAGTAAGACAACAACTGATTGGACGAGGCCTTTGTCGGGAGGTTGTGGCAAATGTCACGTCTTTACGCATTCAGAGATGATTGGCGGCGAAGACGTGACGGCAGAACTAGACGAGCAGTATGTTCGGGCGGCGAAAGTACCATCGCGGGTATTTTAAGGCCTGGCCAGTGGGTTTTCGGCGGTGTGGAGCGTGGCAGCGGGTGCTGCTTTCTTGTTCCCGTGGAGACCCGTGACGCTAAAACCCCCGCGAGGGCTGGCATTGCGCGTGCGTCCGCTCCTGGAACAAGAAGGTCACTGATTGTTGGGCTGGCGGCTATCGCAAGCTTGCAGATGACGCTCGCTTCACGCACCTCACCGTTAACCTGACAAGCTGCACTTTGTCGACCCGGGCACTGGTGCCACCAATACGTGGAGGGCACCTGGGCCACGTCAAAAGTCTCTTCCATCTGGACGGCGCAGAGCCACCATTTCACTGGTCACCTTGCCCAGTTCATGTTTTGGAGGAGAGAGAGAGAGCGCGCGGAAACACTGATCAGATTCCAGTCGCTCAATGGCCGCTGGCCGCCGTAACCTACAGCCCCGACGCAGACAGGGACCTTCCCCAGGTGCGGAGGACAAGGATTCTGATGGCCCGGGTGACTTCGAGCGATCCGTCGTGCGCTTAGCCCATCGCCCGCCTGCGTGCATAAGGGGGACGACTTTCTTATGCGCCAACCGCTCGTCAAGTGCTCGTTACGTCAGTTATAGGTTCTGGTAGCTGGTCTAAACGGCCCTTTCCCAGAGGCCCCTATTTTGCAAGCGGAGCTGCGTTCACGCAGCACGCGGCACCCCGTGTCTCTGTAAAAGTTCACGGGAAAGATCCAGCAAAGCGTATGTGGTCCCCAACTTGGATATCGCGCGTTATGATTCAAGTAAAAATTGTCTTTGCTTATTTCGCGCCTTTGATCCCAATAAATGCCGCCCTTGTAGTCGCTTCGGCTGCGGTAAAGGTTGCTCGCCATGTGCGCCGTCGGCAGTGCTCTCGGCTGCGTCGTCTCTTGCCAGCGGCGCACCGGCGATAGCAGCCTTTGATCCCAATAAATTGCCGCCGTTGCAGCCGTCTCGCGATGCCGTTGTCTCGCCTATTCGCCAGTCGGCGTGTCTCGCGCAGCTTGCGTCGTCTTTGCAGCAGGCGCGGCGGCGGAGGCGGTTGATCTGACATACCGCGTTCGGCTTTGGGCTTTTGCAGACGGCGTTCGGTGTGTCGGCGTCAGCTGTTGCCGGCTTCACGCGGCGGTATGCGGTAATGCTTCCATTCATTCGGCGTTCGTTGCCATGGTGACGGCGAGGAACGCGAACAGACTTCACCGTCGCCAGGAAGGAACGCTGCGGCGCTGGCGATACCAGGTGCGTCTTCAGGCCCTTCCTGCATGCTTTTTCAATGGGCGGAAGGCGAACAAAAAAAGAGTTCCGGGGCCAAGGACTTAACGCAGAATGCCGCATTTTCTCCAGCGCCTCAGCACTGTGACGAGCCTTGCAACGAAAAGCATGTTTTTTAGACCGGAGTTTTGGACATACAGTTTTTTTTTACCACAGCATGGGTCTAAAGTATCAATGCGCCCATGTAACAATGGTTATGAGAACACTGATCGGCAACATTTATGAATGAGTAATTGAGGATTAGAAGAAGCAAAGAATAGAGCACCTGAGACACTCTCGAAGAAGATGAAGAGTCATTGACCCTCGGGCTGAGTCTTCTCGCGAGTGGCACGGCAATGGGCGACGTGCGCCACTAGAAGTATAGATGTCGCTGCGTTTCAGATTGGCCTAGAGTTCCTGTAGAGGTTCCCTATGGGAGCCAGAGTTGCATGTTCATCCCCGTAGCACCGTCCTTATGGAAAGCATGTTGATCCTGCTCCTCACGTGACGGAATTCTGCGAATAGCGGCGCCGCGCGCTCGAGGCGCGAGTCGCTCTCAAAAGCAAGGGTACGTACCGCGGGGCGCGTGCAACGTCTACTTTCCGGCACGGTACTTGAACCGGCTTCTCACGTGATCGGATATCGGCGAATAGCGGCGCGACGGCACGTGGAAAACAGACGCGCAACTCTGGCTCCCGTAGAGAGCCTATACAGGAACTCTGGATTGGCCCAACGCTCACGGTGACGTCTTTAGGGAGATTAATTCTGCGTTGATGAACAGAAATAACAAAAATGTCAGTCTTCCAACTTTGACGGTGTCGGTTTAAGCTCGCGCTGACTTCAAGATTCTACAGTGCTTTATACACGCACCATCGAGCTTGTCGTCGCTGCTGATAATAAGTAGCCAAGCTCACAACTCGTAACATCATGGCGAGGCAAATCCTGGATATCACATCACAGACGAGAAACTTATGAGGGCGGAAACTAAACCTCATGTCGATACTACTCCATTTCACAATAACTTGTGAAAAAGGCAAAAGCTGCGGCCGCAGCCAGCCAATCAGAACGTCGCAGGAGGACACGTGACAACGCATTGTCGGTGTGCCCTTCCAACACGACCTGTGATATGTCAAGTCATATGGTAAATCTTATGGGCTAGAACTTTGAGCTCGAAAGAGACACAAATAGGGCAGGTCTGTTGCGTCAACCTTGGGCTGGGCCTCGACTCCGACCAATACGTCGAAGTACGCTCGACGTAGGGCTCCGGCCCAGTCACCGAGTTGGCGGCATCCCAGTGCGATGACCTTACGTGCATGTAAAGGAGCCTGCTCATAGGTTATAATTAGTCTTAGTGGTGTTGGCCCTTCTCGTAGAGAAGGCCCTTGCGTGCTTTGCTCCTTTACTCTGATTGGCTCGATGGGGCCATAGTCTTCGCTCTATGCCAAATCAGGATGAGGGAGACTGCAATCAGCATGGCTCATAGCAGTACATCCTTTTCGAAAGTCACGTGCCGATTATTAGAAGGTTGGAACCACTGCACAATGGCGGATCAACTGACGTCGTAGAACATGCAAGTAATTCTATAAGATAGCGAACATCATAGTGCAGCCGACGCTGAGACCCGACGAGCCAATCAAACGTCGAAAGTGGAAGGTCACTTCGTTCAACACCTTTTTGGTGGTTTGTTTTCCTTCTAATACAACCAAACGTATAAACTGTGCCGTGACGATAGGGATGTAGTCCGCCATTGTGCAGGGATTCCACAGCTGCCCACAATGGCCAGCGTCCTCGGTAGGACATGTTGGAGCCCTTCAAAAGGCGAAATGCCTCTAAGTGTAGGCTATCACGTTTGTGCTGTCCTAAACTTCCGCTCTGCAAAGTTTTCCATTGCGTCCGCCATCCTGTGACTTCTTTTTATTCGCCACCGTTCGGGCAAAGGTCCGTGCATTCCGAAGGAGAACACGATTTCTTAGATTGTCAACAAATTGAGTGTGCATGTGTAGTGACTTCAGCACTCACCGTAAGCGCCGCCGAACATACAACCCTCGCGGGAGGAGAGCCGTCCACCACATCGGAAATCACAGCGAACAAGTTACCACACAGAAGGAAAGTAACGCCTCTCTTCTCAAGGGTGACTTACTTCAAGCGTAAAAAAAAATGAAAGACGTTTACAACTCCCTGTAATGCCGAATTAGAGCGCAGCTCTTGAGGAGGAGGGGAGGGTATGGAGGGGACGGTATGCCCCTCCCCTCATCCGTACCTTCTCCTCCTCCCCCTCTTCAACTCCTTCCGTGCTCCACGCCTCCTCTTCCTCCTCCTCTCCTCTACCTAATCCCTCCCCTCTTCCTCCTCCACCCTCATCCTCCCTTCTCCCCATCCTCCTCCTCTCCATCCTTCTCCTCCCTCCTCCTCCCCCATCCCGCGCGGTGCATTATAGAAAACGTCCCATAATGCAACGCGCGCGTCACCGCGGTGCATTATGGAACGTTTCCCATAATGCACCACGCGGTTACGCCGACGGCGACGCCGACGCCGCTCAAGCCGGAAACGGGCGCCTAATAGCTGCGCTCTAATAGAACACTATTCAAGTCGGAGAGGTGTAAAAACAAACAGCTAATTTAATCCCGCAACTCCAACGCCCGATTGACGCACGCTTATAGGAGTTATTCACTCAGCTCGAAGCGATGGGTCACGGGAAGAGAAATCGTTTGCGCACACCATTGGCATAGGTAAAGCGCGAATCCGAGGCAGGTGCTGTTCAGGGTTAGCTGCCAAGCGGCAGGTTCAAAACAAGCACATTAATAACAAATATAGTTTATTTACGACATACCTGCGTCTAGGGCGCTGCGGCAAAAGAACACGCGGTCTTCTCACTCGTCCATCAGCCCCTCACAGCGGTCAACGGGCAAGTAATACAAAATATAAATTAAAAACATACACAAAACACAACAGCAAACACATCATCATTTTGTTTCTTCAATTCACTTTTATTTCATATTGAACGTCCCATGTGTTCAGCGGAATCAAAAATTAAGATAAAAATATAGGCAGGTCGTCGTGCCGAGAGGCTTCGGCAACGGGCGCCAAGTAATCGGTTCGATTCTGTGTGCCTAAATGACCAGCATCTGACAGAATACAATGCATTCATAATGGAACAGCGCGAATTTTGCAAGGACAGAGGAAGGAACTGGACAGGACGAGCGCTGACAATACTCCGTTTCATCTTATGTTGTACCGCAGCGAAGGCTAGAAGCGCGAGCTCATAGCGTTGGCAACTGCCCTTGGTGCACGAGAGCTTGTGGCGCCAAGATGGGCCCTAGAGCAAGGAGCTCGCGCTTGTAGCCTTTCGTGCGGTACAACACAAGGTGAAACAGAGTATAACAACTGAAAGGTTTATTATCAGGAAACCACGAAGAAAACATACAACACGACTCTCTAATCACGATAAAAATGCGCATGCGCCTCACAAAATTGGGTGCTAACTGTTACACGATTCTATATGCGTCATCCCCGATCTAAAAATTCGACCTCACTGTCCAGCAAATTCAAAGAAGCCTGACTCACTCAGGCTGGCCCCTCCTTCTTTACTCTATGAGCTTCGACAATCTCTCGAGCTTTTTGGTCCCTGTGTTTATATAAAACAATGGCCCTGTCAAGTAACGGTGTACAGGCGCAGTCCCTGCAGTGTAACGCCAAGTGGGAGCTCGCTGTTTCTGTTAAAGAACTACGGTGTTCCCGCAGGCGAATGTTGAGGCACCGCCCCGTCTGTCCGATGTATACCTTCCCGCACGTGAAGGGTATCTGGTATACTACACCCAAGGTGCATGGCACGAACTCAATGCGGTGTTTTATGCCGCATTGAGTTTGTTCCCATTTTATGCATACCGGAACAAAAAAGGGCAAGTAAAAATGCGCCTCCGCACGGTTAGAAGCGGAGACCAAGCGCGCAGCCAACGTAGAACTCGGAAATGCGGATAGCAGGTCTGGACTGAATCATGACGCCATCTGAGTACTCCCTACAAACATGCCTCCGATATAAAAGCAAGAATGCACCTTATCGGTAGATTTTCATTCCATGTCCCCACATTAACAATGCGCCAGAACCTTTGACAACGCCGTATACTTAGTATCAAAGCGAAAAATACATGTGTCATGCTTCCTGGATATCAAGTGATAAAAGGCGTTTTTTTCTCTCTTCATAATTACGTTCTTTTGCACGCAATTTTGTTTTGATAAATCAAAGCAACGTTGAGTACTGCAAAAGGTTTATTATACATTGGAGCACTTCACTGAACATTTGGTTGTAACAGTAACTTATTTGTCTTTTTTTAGGGCGGCGGAACCATCAGGGGAAATTGTGTAGATGGAGTATGCGTCCCCTATAATTAGGTGGAAAGTTCCCGTAAACCTGCTCAGGTACACTGAAGAGCATTGAGGGACACTACGTCGGCGACATCTACGGGCAAAGAATAAAGTTTTCGTAAGCGTGCGCAAACATCTGTGGTAAAAGGTCCGTGGCAAACTTTACGCTGGGCTTCGGACGAAGCAACGTTTACAGCTGACGGCGCGATACTTGCAGCACGGACCTCCTGCGTTCACACGCAGCAGCTGTGCAAACTATAAATGCCCAACCATATAGGGTCATTTTTCCATCGCTTCTTACGCGTCAGCACTCTACCCCCTGGAAGACGACGCCTGCACATGACGTCCTCGGCAGTGGATCCGTGATCCACACGAAGCAGCAAACACGCAGAAGCTCGACGAGAGTCTTCGCAAACCGGCAGTCACGTCTGTCTTGGCGTCACCACGTGCTCACATCGCCCTCGTTGCGAGACGCTATGAGAGGAATTAGGCTGGCGATGCGGGCTAGTTGGTTCATGGCTAGTGGTACGACACAGCGCACTAGGAACGAAGACAAAGGAGAAGGGTGTACACAGGACAAGCGCTTACTCTCAACTGAAGTTTTTATTGAAAGAAGCACCGAACTATTACAACAGCATTCCACACAATCATTGCCACTTCAGCACTTCTCGAGATAAAATAACTCTTTGCTGTCTAGAATGACTCACGTTTGTCTTACACATTCCCCATTCCCTTTTTTTATTGTGTGGGCCTGTAAATTTTTCTTAGTCGTAAGATGTCCCCCCTCCCAGCAATTGTGACGTGATGGAAGTCGGGGTTGGCCTCCACAATCTGCACAATGAAGCGACAAGTGCTCCCCCTCACTGTCGACCGCAAAGACCAAGCATGCTCACGCAATTTTTGATTTATACATAAGCCCGTTTGGCCGACATGTACCTTTCCGTACGTCAGCGGAAACCTACACAGGACGCCCATCGTAGATTCCACATATTTGTTTCTATGTTTGACTGAGCTAATGCGCTTGAATGCACTTTTGTTTGCAACACGTGGGCACAATTGAGGAGTTTGTTAGGTGCAGAAATCACCATAGGCACTTCGTATGTCTGCGCCACTCTTCTTTGGATTGTGGGATATTTGATGAAAATTGGAGTGACTGTCCGTCTCTTGCTTGGCCTATCGTTTTTGCTCTGTGGCCCTCCCGTCACTTTTAAGCAGCGACTCTACAACAGGTACCAACAACGATGTGAGGAATCTGGCCGTAACCAGTCACTCCACCTGCCGGCCGAAACTGGCATGCATTTTATGGTGGCACGTAGTCAAGATGAAGCAATGCTTCTTTTTACGAGTTTAGACAGCAAGGAGACGAAGGTGAGGAAACCCTTCTTCGATCCGGGGTTATACGACAAACATACATGACTGCCTGTGAATACAACCGGAGGTCGAGAAATTGTAAAAAGCGATCATCCCGAAGTTTATGCGCAAACTTTAGGGCCCTCGGAGCACCCTCTGAAAATATCCAAAAACTCCCGTGACAGTTTTTTCCTCAAAAACACACTCAGACCCTCTTATAACAACCAGGTAGTCGTCTACATATCGAAAGTCTCTGCATACTTGTTCATTATCTAGTTCGGGGGTGGCCAGGCGGACCTTCCTAAGAGCCACAAACAAAACCACGAAGCTTCCAAGAGCCGCACGTGGGGGGGGGGGGGGGGGTACTTCTATCCTGAGCAACACACAAAACTCGAACTACTTTCGGTTTATCCGAGTCAAAAGCAGTCCAATTGGACGCAAGGTAGCAGTAGCACAAGACTACAAGACTGCAACCTGTATTTCGATTTTAAACGCGTTCCATTTCTCTCTTTTGGGGAGGTGCACGTGTGACCGAGAGGAAGCGGCAGAGTGGTGGTGGGGGGGGGGGGGGGGGGGGTTTAAGGGTGGTAGCTGCGAGCCGCACTTTAACACGCGAAGAGCGCATGCGGCTCGCGAGCTGCAGCTTGGCCATCCCTGTAATCTAGTTGGTCGCAGATGGCCAAGTCGCATTTGGCTAAGGAAATGTCACATATCACAAGAGCCACACGAGACCCAATACAAATGCCTTTTTTTTTTTTTTGCACGTCAAGACTAACGTAATACATGATAAGAGCGGATTTGAGGTAAAACTTCAACAGCTCCAAAAACCCACCAACAGAAATGCCGCAAGCGTTCTGGAGATGCTATCGTGGCATTCCTTTATATGCACTCCCGCAGCGAAACAAACATGGCGCCGTATGGAATCGAGTAAAACAGGTCCTCTACATCGATGGAGAAACCTTAGGAATCAGCGTATGATTCCCCGCTGAGAAGAGCCGCAATACGCTCCGTAATGCGCACTAAAAAATGGTCTGAAAGTTTGAAATCACTAAGGTGATTCTGTAGGTAGTGGCTAACCAGTGTTTGCCACGAGCCCCTCGCTGTAACAATGGAACGCAGCGGAGCTCCCACCTTATGTGTCTAAACAGCAAAACATACCTCCAAATGCCTAGTCTTTCTTTTACCTATGTTCTGTTTCAACTTGGTCAGCTCCAACTCTATAAACAGATTCAGTGCAACCGCCTTGGCTTTCTTGGGATCAAGAGAAGTTAGCCTGAAGTTATTTTCAACGGCGGCATCAGACACATTCTTCATTACGTTTTCGGGAAGCCCGACGAACCCGCCCTCTTTGTCTGACCGCAGCAAACTAAGACCGCAGGACTGAAAAAAAACAAAAAAACACCATGTTTTAGGGAGCTTCTCCATGGGGGCCGGAACCCTATATGTAGCGCAGCTCATAAAGGCAGTAAACACCATCTGAAGCACAGGGGTCTTTGTCATCTGAGGCAGCCTTATCCGAGAAACGCTACACAACAGCCAAAATTTCATGTAGCTTCTTGGTAGGCTCAATGATAACCACGGGAATGGTTCTTCGTTGTCTCAATGCTAAACTTCGGCCATATTTTAAGGATTCATGCCATATGTTCCGTACTTGAGCGTAACCCAGAACAGTCAGGTCGCCCTGACAGCTAGCCGATGCACGTTGTTGCTTCGGCATCCCGGCCCTCACAAGCTGCCACAAACATTCCGTCACCTGGGTCACCGGTTGCGGTTGGTCAATCACGATGGTATCGGTGTGCGCGTACGCGGATTCTTTAGGTTTCGCCATCGATGTAGAGGACACGTTTTACTCGATTCCCCACAGCGTGGTGCTTGTTTCGGTGCGTGAGTGCATAGAAAGGAATGGGACGATAGCCTTCCAGAACGCTTCCGGCGTTTCTGTTGTTAGGTTTTTGGAGCTGCCGAAGTTTTACCTCGAATCCATTCTTATCATGTATTACGTCAGCCTTTACGTGAAAAAAGAAGGCATTTGTATTGGGTCTTGTGTGGCTCCTGTGATATCTGACATTTTCTTAGCCAAATGCGACTTGCCCATCTGCATGCAACCTAGATGATGAACAAGTATGCAAAGTTTATCGAAATGCAGACGACTACCTGGTTGTTATAAGAGGGTTTGAGTGTGTTTCGGTGGAAAGAACTGTCGCGGCAGTTTTGGATGTTTTCGCAGGGTGCTCCGAGGGGCTTAGGTTCGCGCAGAAACTTCGGGATGGTTGCTTTTTACAATTTCTAGAAATCCGGTTACAATTCAAAGGCAGTCATATCTGTTGGTCGTATAAACCACAATCGAAGAAGGGTCTCCTCCCCTTCGACTCCTCGGATACTAAGTTCGTAAAAGAAGCATTGCTTGATGTTGCCTACATCCGGCTTTGGAGGAATCGTGCCACCATGTAATGCATGCAAGTTTCGGCCGGCAGGTGGAGCGACTGACTGCGGCCGGATTCCCCACATCGTTGTTGGCACCTGTGGAAGAGTCGCTGCTTAAAAAGGTGAGGGGAGGGCAACAGAGTAAAAAAGATAGGCCAAGCAAGAGAACGATAGTCATTCTCTACCTTCATCAAATATCCCAAAATGTCAAAAAAGTGGCGCAGAGATTTGACGTGCTCTTTGGTGTTTTCTGCACCTATCAGACTCGCTCAATTGTGCCCAAGAGTTGCCAAACAAAGGTGGGTACAAGCGCATTAGCTCAGTCAAACATAGGAACAAATATGTGGAATCTACGATGGGCGTTCTGTATAGGTTTCGCGCTGACGTACGGAAAGGTACACGTCGTCCAAACGGGGTTATGTATAAATCAAAAATTGCGTGAGCATGCTTGGTCTTTGCGGTCGACAGTGAGGGAGCACTTGCCGCTTCATTGTGCAGATTGTGGCTGCCAGCCCCGACTTTCATCACGTCACAGTTGCTGGAAGGGGGAGATCAGATTACTAGGGAAATTGTAGAGGCCTACACGATCAAAAAGGAGGGACTGGGCAATGTGTAAGCCAAACATCAGTCATTCTACATAGCAAAGAGATGTGTTATCTCGACACGTGCTGAATTGCGCTCCTGATGGTGTGGAGTGATGTTGTTTACTTCAAGGTTGTTTCAACAAAAAGTCTCGGGGTTGCTATAGTAGGCTGCAACATGAAGGGCAGGCAATATGACCCCTCCGAGGGAATCATATATCCCTCCGCCACCTCCCCATCCAATAGCCTCCCCACCGTTTGCGTGACGTCGTGGCCAGCGCGGAGAGGGTTTTGCCTTGCTTTGAATATTTGCTTTATCTTTCGACCTTGACTTAGCGTTGTGGAAGCCTCGAGATGGAGATTAGAAGGCGTTTTTGTTTCCGATGGAAACAAAAGAAACGACTTCGAGAGGGATTAGCGTCCCCCTCCGATGGGCACAATTTTCGGGAGGCTCGGTTTCCTCTCCAATAAATACAAAGATCACTTTCTTTTAAACAAAAGGGGGGGGGCCCTTCTTTTTTTAAGAAAGCGGAGACAATTTGGCAACACTACTTGTAGCCATTATCTATTCATTGAAACGGAACAAGGGGGTGTTTCGAGGGGACTATTCTTTCGACTCGCGGATAGATTTCAAAACGGTCGTGCATCACGGATTATGGGAGGAGCTTCTAATATCTTCTTGACTTGCGACGGACTATGGAAAGCTGCTTTGTCTGCTGCTCAGCCGTTCCCTGCTTTGGCTTCGTTACTTGTGCGGTGTGTCGAATCCGCTAGGGTGTCGAGACGTACTGGCGGCGATAGTAGAGAGCAAACTTGGCGGCAGTACGTGGATCCACCAGTAATTACATCTCAGAGGAGATATGACGCGGGCCTTGTCTTCTACACTCTCAGGAAAAAAGTTGGTATATTCTAACACCCCCTTCTCTTATACCATACACTCCGAAAACTTCAGGTGCGACCTACAGCGCACTGACGTCGAACGGACAGTACCAGCGCTACACGAGCTCTTGGAAGCCGAATCGCGCAACTTATATAAAATAGCTGATGTACGTGTTACTGCCAGCAAAATGAATGTAACGGGGTTTTCATTGGCCTGCCGTAAAACCTGCTTTTTTCCTGTAGGTCTTGATACATACTTCAGATGTTTCATGAGCAAGATCGCACCATTATCAAGCGTCTCGCAAAAGTAGGGGCCGTCGGCTCAACGTCAGTGCGCTGTGCGTCGAACTGAAGTTTCGGGGTGCATTATATGGGACAAAAAGGTGTAAGACTGCACCCCTTCTTTAGTGTGTATGTGCCGTTGGTGAGCGTCACCCCGCGTCGGAGAGGTCGCCCGAGGACGCCCGCAGAAATGCGGTGCGCGGGACGGGCCAATGTCTCTCGTGGACAGATCTCGGCGTCAAGAACGGAAGTGACTTGCCAGGCAGAGACCAAGCTGGGCCGCGCCTAGCGGAAGTCAAGCCGGGCTCTACTTCTAGAATATTCGAGCCAGACGCCGTGCAGTCGATGGAGCAAGCTTGTTTCTAGGTAGATAGTTAATTTTCTTAAGTAAACAGATAAAAACGATAGGTTTATAAGTTGTGTAAAACGTTTTTCTCTTCAGAATCAATGAACTGTAGCAAGGTGGTTGTCCGATGTACTAGGCCTATAGCCAATCTGTCGAAACTGCGCGGCTCCCGACCGACTCGGGCTGGCGCGTCCCCGTGGGATTGGCTGCCCTTTCCCCCAGCAGGCGTATGCTGACGCAGAAAGACGAGGATGCCGATGGAAAGCGTGATTAGTGCTACGAGCTCGACGGGATTGGAGCGGTAAACGTGAACCCACGGCCTGCAGTGGAAATAACACGCCTTCCAGTCGTCGCCGCCATCTTGCCCGTTTACCACATTAGTAGTCAGGTGATCGTCAAGATGGCTGCATGCAGCTTGCGCACCTGAAGCGGAAACGTTTTAACGTAAGTTGGCTCGGGGGCATGATGACGCATCTCCCCGAGCACCTGCTACTCCAGGTGACCCCAGCAAAGCCGTGAAATGAGGGTATACAATTAAGCGCGGTAGCACGAATCAACAAACACTAGGGCAAGGCACAAACAACTGAGAAACCGAATATTCAATACAAGCTATCATATATCGACGTTCCCCATATATAGTGGTTCTCTAGCGAATCAGATTCCAAAAGCGACGTATGATTGTATGACTATATTTTTTTACACGTCTGTTTGACGAGAAGTCACTAGATGGATGGCATTTCAAAAACCCGTTTGATAACTATATGATATATAGAAACTCGATTAACTTTCGATGTTAGTTTTGGTGTAAAACTATATAGTATTTTCCCTTTGTTAGAATCAATGTAGGGGTTTCTAAATATCTTCTACGATTAACATTTCAAGGAGACGTATGGATAGGTTGAATGAAAACAAAGCTAATACTGCGCGTCAAGGCCGTGTAAGCCAAGATTGCGTTACCCTAATCACGTTTCGTATATCGTTTCGAGGGGGTGTTCGCAGAGGCAAAAAGTTAGTGTAGAAAGGACCGGACCCGGCGAAAAATAGAAAACCAGACGCGGTAACTCTGAACAAAAACAAAATAAAATTTATTCAGGACCAGCGTATATGTACGTACGAAGTAGTGATCTCTATAACCTACTAACACTATTCAATGTACTGGGACTAGTCAATTTTCAGACGCTTGAATGGTTCTCCCGCTTCCTCGCACCCGTGCCATTTCTATTCGACCTGCAGACACAATTAAATTTAACGGCGAACGCCCATGGGACCAATCACTGTGCATCACTTCACAGCTTCTCGGCCATGACGACGAACGCGGACTCGAAACTCCGCTGATGACAGTACAGACGCTTCCATGCAACGCCACAGCTTGACTTGAAACCCGCTCGCACCAGAGCATCCTTCACCATGTCCGGCGTCAGGTAGAGGCAGGGAAACGTGACCTTGCCCACAGGGTAGTCGCGGCAGCCGAGGACGCCACACAGAATCAAGAGGCCTCCATCGCCAACGAGGCCGCCGACGTTCTGCGCCGCCTTGCAGAAGGTGTCTTCGTCCGGGCAAGCGCTCTCCAGGCACAGGCAGGAGAGGACCACGTCGAACTTCTCCAAGTGCTCTTCTGGAAGGACTCTGGGATCCAGGACATCGCAGGGGATCACCTTCCTCACGGCATTCCTCGTTCTCGTCGTTATCTCCTCCGCTCCTCGCTTGACGTCACTGTTTTAGGATGCAAGCACAACACTTTATCAGTTGCTGAATCTTCAATCAGTCGCTTATTTTGAACGCGAAAGCATTAACTGTCCCATGGAGCGGAGCCGGCGGCGTCTGTAACCGCAAAACAACGGGAAAGAAATTCCCAGCGAAACGGCTCCTATATGGCCATTGGCCGGGACATGTATATTCCAAAGGAACGCGCACCAGACGTGCGGCCAACTTCCCTCCGTTCTACGAAAGAGGCAAGGGGGTGGCTTTGCGCCGCGACCACCGGGGCAGTACCCCGGGCGGAAAGATGCGCTCCGATAAGAAAGCGAAACCTAGAAAAGCGTCCAAATTGAGCGCTTTTTTAGGATGCCGTAAAATGTTGCCCCTGCTTTCTGTCCTTCTAAAAATAGCTTATTTAGTGGTTTCCGATGACGCTGAGCAAGTTTCTAATTGGAACCATTTGTGTATTTTCATTAAATAAAAAGTTAATATAACGAATTTTAATTAATTAGCCAACGCATCGTTACGATTAGCCCCCTATACTATGTCACCTGGCAGTGTAGGAACTAGCGCGTTACAAAGTAACGACGTTACTGGTAACGCGTTAGATTTTTTTACTAACGTACTAACGTACTTGTTAGAATCCCAAATGAGTAACGAGTAAAGTAACGTCGTTATTATTTTACGGTATCTCCTCTCCAAATACGTTACCCGTTACTCGTTACTTTTGCTTACAAATGGACGCATGATTGTTTAGAACACAAAATAATTTTCATTATGTCACACTACCGTAAAAGTGGCGAAAATCCCCAAGAAAGTCATGTATAAGCGGAGTCATTTCAAATTCCTTTGGAAGGCACTTTTAACGTTCCCACGACCGGGCCCAAAAGGCGCGAGATTATCGCTACGCGGAACTCCTAAGCATCCTTGGTGCTAAGATCACCGTCGCCATACCCTGAGTAGCCATCTCGCTGGAAAGAGACATCCGCTCAGAAGGCAACACTGTGTCGCCGCTCGAGTGATGTTGCCTTCCGTCCTTAGCTACTCCAGCTGGTCACGTCCTTCTCTTCAAAACAAATAAATTCTCGTTTTGTCGAAAACAAAAAGGATAAACTCAAAGTTTGGAAGCGTTCACGTTCCCACACTTTGGATCAAAACAGGTGTGTCAGCACAGCCGGGTGCTGACGTGTCGTTAATTGGAAGTGCGACGTTGGTTTCTGAAGGAATCAAATAACGTTTATTTTACCGGATTAACTTTGATTACACGAATGGTTCTATATTGCGTCCATTACATGGTGTGCATCCGGTCGTTCTGTTCAGAGTGGTTTCTTCTTGCCAGTCAAGTGATATGGGCAAGGTTCAACCCTAAGAATCGCGCTCGCGAAGCGTCACGTGTCTGAGAATGTACATTACGTAGTCTGCCCGGGCAAGACAAACAAGCTTGGCTAGCTCAACATGTTCAGGACATACTTTACAGCTGTGCGAATCGTGCTCTCGAAGCGTCGCGTCTTCGAGGATATATATTACACCAAGAAGCTGGCCCAGATACGAAATGGCAAGGTAATCGCAGCACTGAACGCCGACCGTCACCAGAGAGACGTCACCATCTTTTAGAATCCCTGCCGCTGTGGTTCTGTTTGTGTGAGTTTCAAACGTATAAATGTGATCTGTAACCCACTCTTCTGCTGTAATGCTTCGGCGCTGCAGAGTACTAAATAAATAAATAATCACTTTGAACAAGTGTACTGTTGCCGAAGTTTATAGAGGCGGTTTATTGTAAACGGCTGTCGTATACTAACAGTGAAGCACAAAGTAACGGCCAACTAATGTAAAGGTAACGTCCGTTAGTCATGGCGAGTAACGACACCGGTATTTCGTTACATTTGCAAAGTGGTAACGGAGCTCTGTAACGCGTTAGCTTATTTTCCGAGGTAACGAGTAACGCTATTTCGTTACTAATTTTCGGTAACGGGCACGACACTGCACCCTGGCCGTATAACTGACCTGCACAAACCGCAAATGTAACTTTAACGGCTTTTTTTAAAACAAATTTGTTAAGTTAAAAAAACTATATATATATATATATATATATATATATATATATATATATATATATATATATATATATATATATATATATGTATGTATACGTTTCACGAAAGGTCGCGACAAATCTCGATATTGCGGGGGCCCGCCGCGTCGCGCGCGCGTGTCTTTGGCTCCCAAACAGGGGTTCCATTTGAGATTATTAAGTCCGGAGATAATTAAACTGTATAATTATTTCGGTGCAATTAACTCCTTCCGCACACCCCGTGTTTGGTGTGATAGTTTCGTGTATCCGGTGGTTCCGCGCCGTCAATAAAGACACCAAATCAACAAATCGCAGAGAGAGGGAAGGCACGGGACCGGCGCACCCCCCGGTCTCTCCGAAACCGGACCCCGCCCGACGTGGCCGGCTCCTTCGGGGTTTATTAATCGGGGCTCCCGCCCCGTGGCAGCGCGCCCCGTTAGGAGAAATAGTGGAACCAGCCTCTTGCTGCGTCGCGCAGCAGAGGTTGGATGCACTGTCTCTCCACGGGGCGCGCGTGCCGGGGCGGAGATGCGCTCCGGATAACAATCCACTGTAACGGGAACCCGTCGAATTTGTACGGTTTTTCAGAAAGCCGTAAAATGCTTCCCGTGCCTTCTATCGTTCTGCAATTTGTTGATTTAGTGTTTTTTTGATGACTGCTGGGACAATTTTATAGTTGAAAACCTGTCCCTCAAACACAATATTAAAAAAGTTAATTACGCAAAAAATAATTAAGAATTTAATTGTCTCGGACTTTAATAATTTTCCTAAATAGGCCCCTGTCTTAGGTTACCAAAAAGACACAAGCCTTTTTTTGTTGCGACGCGTAGTTTTCGCAATATCGAATTTGTCCACCTTTCGTGAAACACCCTGTATATATATATATATATATACATATATATATATATATATATATATATATATATATATATATATATATATATATATATATATATATGTATATATATACGGATATGCTTAAAAAGTTTTTTAGATTTATTTCGACGTAACCTTCCAATTAACTCGAACTGACGCCTGTAAAAATGTGCACTCAAGACACCGTTGTGGCTCACAACTCAAGCTGAGGCTCCATCAAGCGCAGTGTACGCGCAATACGAGTGAGTCCAATGAAGAGCCGACCAAGCGCCAATACCAGCTAGAAGACAAGGCCTTCCCCCCAGACGTCATAACTAGAGGCTCCGTACAGCGCCGCCTAGCTTCCGTCAGCGCTAGAGCGCCTCACACTGCGACGTCGAGAGACGGACGCGTGTAGCGTTTTCTCTCGTAGAGCTTTAGCATGTCTGCCACTAGGCGGGGATCCGAAACCAATGACGCGGGACTTGTCTTCTAGGTAGTATGAGCGGCGTTCCAAGCAACATCGTCGTGCTCGTAGCTTAGGCTTAGCATATACGGGGTGAAACAAGGAGACGGCAGGCTCTTTCAATCGACCGGAAAATTCGGTTTCTTAACCTATCGCGCTACGACTTTGTGCAGCGTTGCCCTCAGATGGTGAATTTTGTTTTGTAAAATTTGCAAAGAACGAACTTACCTTGAGGAAAAAAGTAAAAGAAAGAAAAAGGCTTAGCTCCTATGGAAACGCAGCGACGCCACCGGTCTGCAAACAACACGGCGCCGTTTCGCACGGAGAACAAAAGATGGCGCAAGCGGTCGCCGCCAACTAAGTGAGCCTTACATACT